>JAOWBB010000007.1:4083349-4196991 GCA_028565995.1 Ricinus marginatus | reverse complement strand
TATTCAGAAATCTTCAGGGTAATTTTGAATTTAAATATTAAAGCACTGAATTTTAATAAGTTCAATTTGTAATTTTTTTCAATTTCTGAAATTAACATTTTGGCATTTAAAAATTATTTATATAAAGCACTATGATTATAATAAAGTCACAGTTATTTTGTAGATGATTTATAAAATGAAATATCTTGTAATAATTTTTATAAATTTTTTTGAAATGTGATTTGGGAGAGCACTGATATGGCTGTTATATGATTGTTTATTATATTATATATATAGAGAGACAATGTTTTTAACTGATCTCTTATATTAATGTCTAATATTAATTCCAGATAGTTGTTGGATAATAAAACTTGAAAATAATATTAAATTATTTTGCTATTTGTTTCAGGAATCGCAAGGTTATTCACTTTCAAAAAACGAATCGAGATTAATATATGACTTTAAAAACAACGGCGGAGCAGATACTACGATCGTCGAAACTGATGAGATAAAATACTCTCAGTCTCCCTGTAAAATAATTGATTCTGAGGTTTTGCCTAAAAAAGTTATTATTTCAAATAAAAATTGTGGTGATAGTCCTCGACTGAATAAAGAGGCTGGAAAGGATTCTACTGTATTAAAAAAAGCTGCTTTTTTTGAATCACATAACAAATCCAGTCCTGTAATACAGGAAAAAGATCCAACGGAGTTATCAGTTTCCGAAAGAAAAGCCCTTTTTGAAAAAAATAAAGGTGTTGCATTAATACCGAAAGTTCCGATTTCAACGCCACTACCAGCCAAATTTATTGGGGATAACTGTATGAAGCATCAGTGTAAAAGTTTGGATGAAGTAAAATCGAAGGATACTGAAAATTATCAAAACACTAAATTTATGAAAGAAAGAGATAAATCAGAAATAATATCAAAAGAAACACTCTTGTCAGAAAGTGAAAGCAATGTTAAAATACAAAAAGAAAAGTTTGAAAAAGGTCTTTGTTCGACAAAACTATCACAAGATAATCCGAAAATTTTGGTACAAGATAAAGAATTAGAATTTATAAAAAGTCAGTCTGATCATAATAAAAATGATTCAGAAAAAGGTTACAATGCAGTCATTCCTAAACCTCCTCCCATGACATCCTCAGTGGAATATCATTTAGAAAATTTGACCGATCCTTGCGGTGACAATAGAAATAACACAGAAAGTTTGTACCCAAGTTTAAGTGATTTTGTGGAAGAAATAAATCTTGATCAGCAAATTATTGATACTAGCTCATTAAACAATAGGTAATTCTATTTTCTTTTTTATTATTATTTGAAGTTAAATTGAATTATAAGTTTTTACAGATTGTCCTGTTCTTGTTTCAGTAAGTGCAGTAATGTTTATTTGAACATGAGCTTCAGTGACATCTTAGAAGCCAAGAAAAATGATCCATCTTCATCAAATGAACATTCTTTTAATGCTGAACTACGAGAAAGTCAAGTTTTAAGCAAAATGGACGAGTTTCTTGACAATGCGCTGAACGAACTTTCATCTACCGATGATGATTTCGAAGGAGAAAGTGATGATGAAAGTACAGGAAGTCCTTCGAAAATCTTAAAAAGTTCGAGTTTTGAATATCGATCTGAAAATGCCATTGCTCCTGCCAATCCAGTAATGCATACAGTTAGTTTTTATAGGAAACAACAGCAGAATTCTGTGAATGTAAATTAATTTTTATTTGCGACTGTTTTAGAAAAATTACTCAAGATTAAGATATCAAGACTAAGATTTTAAAAAAATTTTATAATCGAAACTTTTAATCTTCATCTCTTATTTCAGTTCCTAAATTCTAATTTATAGAAAGTTGTATTTTCTAACATTCATTTAATTTTGATTAAAATAAATGGATGTGCAAAATACCCTTTTCTTGTTTTTTTTTAAATTAAAAAGGAGTATTTTATGTATAAGTTTTAACTTAATAAAAAAGTCTATGCATACTTTTTTAGAAGCCTAAATCTATACAGAAAATAAAACGCGAAGAGAGTATTATCGAGAATACCATAATCGTAGAAGAAGATGTATTAGTAGAGAATAAAATTCAGGAATTGGTTCAAGAAGTTAATAAACAACAGACAATAATATCACAAGCGAGTCAAGCTTTAAATCTCTGCCTCTCTACTGTTGAATTTTCTGGTAGTGGTGAGCAAGTAGAAAGTGAGAGACATTTGTTACTAGCAAGTAAGTAAAATAAATATAATGGTAGCTAAGTAAAGTATTTAAAGGATGTTCAGATTTTATAACTTAAAAAGAACTTTTTGAAGACAGTAACTCGTTCAGAAGATAATGATTTAATTATTATTATTAAAATTATGTAATTGAACAATATTTTAGACCATAAAAGACAAGCTTGCCTGAATGAAATTCAACGACTTAAAATCGAAAAAACTATTCGTCCACGTGGATGCAATCATCAGCTCACTGAAAGAGGTGATGTTGTTATAAGCAATATTTCGATACCTTTAAAAAGGGATGCTTTAAGAGCAATGGCCGCAGGTATACAATATTTAAAATTAATCATTTATTCATGAATCCCTTACTATCATATTTCAAGTTAAAATTTATTGCATGCTCAATGTTAAATTCATATTGTCTAAGTTACAATTAGATAAAATAAGTTTCATATTCTAAAAATTTGAACTTCATAATGATGGAGTTATGATAATTTTTTTTGACAAAATCAGCTTTTCATAATTATGATTTCGAAATTTGTAGCAAATTAAGAATCTTTCTTATATATAATTTGGGAATGATATTTTCCTTTTTTAACAAAAAATTATTTTTAAAACAGTTGAAAGTATGCAGTATTTGGTTTGCCTTATAAAAAGTGATGAAAGAGTAGTATCAACTCCTGCGGTACCAGCAACCAGGGACAATTTAAAAAATACAAATTTATGCTTTCCCGGACAATATAAATTAGAAAAACTGTTTAGTGATTTCAAAGTCACAATTGAAGTTTACAATTTGGAACTCAATAAAGAGATGTTACCGCATGAGATAAAATATCATATTAATAACAAAAAAGTAAGCAGCTAATCTCCATAATGTCAGTTACAGAATCCATATTAAATTCGAATATTAAAATAATATATTTTTTCCAGGAAAAAAAATTATTAACACCTATAAAATCTAAAAAGGCAGACTCAAAATTAATAATGCCACATATACAAAGTCCAGCAGGGCCAAATGCTGTTCGAAGCAGCAATTTTCACTTGTGTGGATACCTCGTATTTTCACTTAGAGAAGTTACTCGTACGAATTGGACGCTTAACAAAGTATTATTTTTTAAATTCCTTTTTTATCTTTTTTTTTTAAACTAATTGAAATTTTTTATAATGAAACAAAATTTCATTGTCATGGAATGATACCGTTTTCGATCGAGCAAGTTTACAATTTATAATCTTTTTGTAGTTTAAAATATTCAAGAGTTTAAGTAATTTATCTAATGAAAAATCAATTTTCATTAAATTTGTAAGATATTGGCCAGATTTTTGGTTTTATATTCTCAAATTATTTTTAATAGAATTGAAAATCTCAAACACTAACATTTTTAATTCTTAAATGATTATTTATAGCAATAGGTCATTAATTTTCTTACTGTAAATTTTCAAATTGAATATTAAATTCCCCGTACAAATTAATCTGTTTTAAATCAGCTTCAAATTGTATTCAGGACTATAATTGCTTTTTCTTTTGTTTATTTAAATTTTGATTATAACTTGAGAAAATTATTTCTGTGTATTTAGTCAATCAGCCATTTTCTTAAACATTAATTTTTTAAAATTATTTAAATGCCTGACAGCACTTAAAATTTTTCTGCTATGATATAAATTTCAGGTGCCATATACTAGTCCTCTTGAAGGATCTTTTTCGATGAAAGTTCAGTCACAGTTGCAACTGGAAAAGGAGTTTAGAGGTTTTCTAACCATGTTTGATGATATTTCCGGTTTCGGAGCATGGCATCGTCGTTGGTGCCTTTTGTCCTCGTATACTCTTTCTTACTGGAAGTATCCAGATGATGAAACGAGAAAAGTAAGGATTTTAGCGCCTTTATGTTCAATTTAATTATATTAAATATAACTTATCTCCAGAACGGATTTATATTTATCTTGACTATCCATATTAATGAAAAGATAAAATATTGTTTTGCTTACCTCAGATTTAATGAAAAGAAAAATTGGAACACACAAATTTTAAGGTTTCGTTATCAGATCACAAAATTATTTTATTTAGCGGCATAAATATTGTTAGTTTATTGTTGAAGATTACCAGCATAAAATTAACTGCATTTCAGGTTCCAATCGGGACCATCGATCTAAGAAGTGTAGTAACGGAAAATGTTGGCTTAGTTTCCCGAGATATTTGTGCTAGACTTCACACGTTTTTACTGGAAACAACTCGTCCCAGGCAAGAGGATGACAAAGAATCATTGGTATTACATGTAGAGGAATGTGCAACAAAAATTAGGTATTCATTTTTTTTAATCTAGGGAATATTTCAATTTTAATAAATATTTTATTAAAAAATCAGACATATTTTTAAAGGTCGTACACACCTAATTTATAATGTTTATTATAGCATTATGTGATATTTTGTCATTTTTTTCTTTTTTCAATCAAGAAATATTTTTTTTTATATCTTTCGTTAACAAATATTTAATACAGCATGAATTTTCCTAAAAGTTTTGGGTTTTAGGTTTTTAATTTTATTTGTTAATTTTTAGTTATAATTCCAGACATTTGTTTAACTGTCATACTGAATGATAATAAGAAATCTGTTGCTCTTTAAGTAAACTGGCAGATGTTCAGAGACTAATCCTCTATTTTAAAAGCCTTAGAAAAATTTTAAAGATGCAAAAATCTACTATTGAACACTACAGTTTATTATTTTGTTTTAGTAAACAATAACTTAAATTTTTGATTTCAGACATTTATTATCTGCTGATAGTAGAGAAGAAATGTTGATATGGTGTCGCAAATTGAACACAACTTTGGCCCTACTCCGTTCTTGGCAATGCAATTTTGATTCTTAATCACTAAAATAAAACACTAATTTGAAGTTCTGTTGGAATAAGAAAGTTATCGATATTACATTTATAATATTTGAAAAATCCAGCTTTGTATTATGAAAAGACTTAAGGTATCGCAAAGCCACATCGTTTTATTTCATTCTTTTTTAAGTAAAAGAAAAGAACTTTTTTGTCATCTGATATAATAATAATAAGCTCTCTCTCCCTCTGTGTATATATATATGCATGTTAATCAAATGCCAATTAAGATAACATATTAAGAACCTCATATAAGTAGAATAAATTTTTTTTTCCATTTAGTATTGTTTCAGTTATGTGGGAGTTTAAGCTGTATATTATAATTAAGCATACTTCCCTATAAATACAATTGTAATTAGTTTACGAATATTTTAAACATTTTTATACGCAATTTTAAATTAATCGTCTATAAAGTTTTTTCAATTAACAGAAATCTCAATTTGATTCATAGACAATTATTTTTGCTTAGATTTATATTTTTCGAAGAGTTATCACATTTGTTATATAATTTTTTCGCCTTGAGAGTATTATTAATTCGAAAGTATTTTAATATTAGTTTTAGAGCAGACATATGTATACTTGTTAAGATATTTTAGAAAACTGACGATTGATCTTGTACTCCTTTCCGTACAAGTATTGGTAATTGAATTAGATATATCAATGGACTAACAATTTTATTAAATTATATATTTATAATAAATAATTAAAATTTTCTTAAATAATAAAACTTTAATCAACTTAAATATTACATATATTTTACTTACATACCTATGGTTTATTTTATAAAAAAAACATTATTTACACTTAAAAGTGAAATTTATTTTTCAAATCCAAGTTATCTTAAACAATGGTTTACGACTGAGACACAAATGTAAAACTAATATATATTTTTAGTAATTGTATTAAGTAAAACAGGTGGGCTTCCATATTTGGCGTTTATATTATTCTGACGTTTAAAGTTCTTTTTAAAGCCACACAGCAATTCCACAAAGACGAATTAGGGAAACTGCATTTTTTATTACTGCCACCGTTTGCGGTTGTTGAGTGCGGAAAAGATTTTCGCAGTTTGAAAAATTTGTCTTTCCTCATTAGCATCCATTTCCGATGCGAGTTCTTTCTCCCGCCACTCTCATCTTTCACTCCTTAAGCGCCAGTTAATTTTCTCCAACTTTGCTCCCGATTCGCTTTAAACTTTTGATCTTTCAGCTTCATCGTTCGAACCCCCCATACGAGTTCAGGATCGCCAGAGGAGATTCTTTATGAATGAGACCGGCTTTAAATAATTCTATATTTTTATATATATTTACATTATAGTTCTATAATTAATCCAGTAAAGTCTGTTGCAGTAAAAAAAATCAAATAAAAAATATAAATATTTACAATTAAAATAACTTAAATTTAGTAAGTTGAATATCACAGGGCACTGGATTAGTTAAGACATTGTACTGAGTAAGGGCTGTGTCGCTAGGTGATCCCCATCTACAAAAGACCGAGCCTCGAGTGGTTTCAAGCAATGAAAAGATGCGAGCAAAGCTTCAACCAGAACGATTAAAATCAAACAATTTATTTTTTAACAATCTACAGGTTCGAATAAAAAAATTAATTTTTTCATTAGTTACTGGCAAGTGTACTACATTCACGCACATTCCTTTATGGGGTGGCTGCCGCATAACAGCTTTGATCCTCGAGGATTTTTCCCTGGGGGGGGGGGGGGGAAAGGCGCCTTTATAGCTTTTATAACCGGCACTTAAAGCGTAGGTCGGCGCCGCCGCGATTTTTCTCCTTTACACAAACCCCCGTTCGAATTCGTAGAGGATTCGCTTGCCACGAGGCGAGTGAAGTTTTCTTCGAAGACAGAAGATATTTCCCAATACCGGAAAAGCCTAATTCGAAGAAAAATTGCCAGGGCTGTTTTATGGCGAAAAAGTTCGTTTCCGAATCCAGCTTCGGGGATGGGCGATCACGCTATTTGCGAAACTGGAATACGACGGTGTGAAGGAGAAAAGCTGTGTACTCGAACGGCGGTCAATATGAACTTTAATTAAATGGTTAATTGTTTGTTGTCAAAGCACGATCCACTTCCCTCCTTGTGGCGGGAGATTCGAAAAGTATTTTTTGGTACGTGGCAGTACTCGTGCGAGGTGCCGCTTTGGAAAAGATTTCTTTTCGTGACTTTCAACTTGGATCGGTTCGCACAAGCTCTGAAACTCCGTCCGAGGTGGCGCCGCATGTAAGAAGAGTTTGAGATCTCATCGATTTAACTTCGCGTCGTTTTGAATTATGCCTGCTGGCCTAATGGACGACGCTGCTAAGTCTTTTGGCCTGTTTAGCCAAAAGAGGTAGTTTTAGCTTTATTAAAGATGAGGGCATCACGTTTGGTCGACAACATGGTGTACCAACGATTCAATGGTGGACCTCCCGCAGGAGCCTCGTCCAAAATGCCACACGGCCACAATTCTGATTCAAGCCGAGCGAGCCGACCAAACAGCTTGCGAATATTGCGTCGCATGCGCGTTTTCCGTTTCCCTTTTTTTGGGGGAGGGAATTCTGGACCACCGAAGCGCGCCAATAAGCGAGTTTCGTTTGCAGTTTCAAGTGCCCATAAAGAAATATTCAAGCTGAATATCAGTACAAGATTCTGCAAGTGCCACAATTTTCTAAGAATATTTCTTTTTTCTTTTATGCAGTCTTATGATGATAGAAAAGAAAGGAGCGGATAAATAAACGGGATCGAAACGGTTTTACCTTTGAATTTTAAAATCAACTCCATTTTTAAGCGTAAAACTTGAGAGATGAACGTATCGTGCAACATTCGCGCAAAAGCAACTCGCCAGCAAGGAAAAAGAACTTTCCCGGCAATTCCGATGCTCCGAGAGGCAATTTCTTTAAAATTATTTGCCATTCGACGATGAGCGAACGTTTTCACGTCTTAAACACAAACATTTGGTAAAACAAAAATTTCAATCCTCACTGACTAATTAATACTTAACGCAATATCTTACGATTCACTTTTATTTATACACATACACATATACATACACCCTCATACACACACACTCACACACACTCACACACATTCACACACACCACACACATATATGTATATGCATTGGGTAAACAAAATCATTTTTGTCTACAAAAAAATTATTATCAAAAAACGAAATTCATCTTTCAAGTTTTCAGAGAGCAAAAATAATCAAAATAATCAAAAAAATGCCCTGACATATCCATATAGATCACAAAATAAAATTCTTTTTTATTTTTAATAAATTAGGCGAATAAAATTTAATTAATCAAAAAAATAAGCTATTGCTCCAATGTCATTTCTTAATAATAAAAATAATGATAATATAATAATAATAATATTAATAATAATAATAATATAATAATAATAATAGTAATAATATTTGGACTAGATAAATGTTTATATATAAAATAATTGTCAAATCATTAAAGTAACTTTATTTTTATGTTATGATTTTTGTGTACTTTTTAATCATAGGCCTTGATTTGTTCTTTCTTTTCGCCCGTCTGAATCTAACTTAGAAACTTGTCTAATTCGAATTTAAATATTTGAATTAAATATCGAAAATTCTGAAATACATGCTGTGCATTTCAGAAAGCAAACTTTTTTCTTCACCCCCTTTGTATGTGGGGGAAGATGATATTCTGCCTGATGTATAATGCATGACGATAAAATTTATTAAAAAACGAAGTGCACGCAAAAAAAAAAAAAAAAAAAAAAAAAAAAAAAAAAAAAAAAAAAAAAAAGATTTGCATTCAAATATTACTCATTGAATGTCGAATGCGTTCCTTCGTTTGGAAAATGTCCAAAGATTACATTTCTATTGCCGGAAAAACGAAAATGAAAACTTTTGTTAGATTCATTCTCACTTGTTATGCCGTGTTATGCACAGAAGACAATCGTGCAGAGTAATTTGCAAAAAAGTGAACGTTCGTCGCATCTAACGCATTCGCTTGCGTGTCCTATCGCTAAAAATATTTTGGTATAATCTCCAAATACAAGTTTCATTGCTCGTACAAGCACCGCAAAACCTTAAAACGATTCCGGAATCTGAAAAACTTATAAAGACCTGACGTTCCAACGCAAACAGGCATGTCTCGTTATACGATATAACGAGACATACTTAATAAAAAAAGTATGGTTTTAATTTATTATGCGAAAACGATAATGGCGATGATGATATTTTCTAATGACAATAGAAAAATTCGGTGAAGCAACCATAAGGATGCTAATTTGTAAATTAAACGCACATCTCTGAAATATTCAATATTATACGAAGAAACTGTTATTGCGAACAAATAACGTCGTTGGATTAAATCCTTAAAAATGCGGAATACGTAAATAAACGGGGACAACTTTCAATTTCGAATATAGGCGCGTACACTTGGTTCGTGATAGTTTTCGTCGGTTTTCGGTCAGGTGTTTTGCCTGGAAACATCGATTAAGTTAAAAAAATGTTAAAAGATTTTCTCGAGTGCAGTTAAAAAAATAAATAAGGAAACATGGACGTGGCTCGGAAAAGGGTAAATTCCAGTCGACAGTTCAAACATTGCGACCACCGCGAAGCTGTTCGGGGTTTCGCATTTTTACCTTTCGCATATGTCGCCCGTAAAAACAGGTTCCGCTCCCGTTCTTCAAATCGTGCCAAGCGACCGACCGGAAAAAGCTTGGAGCAGCTTAGGGATCCGATAGCGAACGCTTTTACCGACTGGGTGCCTCATGACAAGTCGATATCGGACCGCGGTGAACGCAAATTGTGTTTCATTTTGAGCGAGATCAGTGCGACTGTGCGCACCGCGGTTCGTAAATGGCAATGACACCGAACCCGTCAGAAAAAAAAGTTTC
This sequence comes from Ricinus marginatus, assembly GCA_028565995.1. NCBI lineage: Eukaryota > Metazoa > Arthropoda > Insecta > Psocodea > Ricinidae > Ricinus > Ricinus marginatus. The sequence continues at coordinate 4,187,055 of JAOWBB010000007.1, read as the reverse complement.
AACCAATGGGTCGGCGATAGTGCGCATGCCCTTGCGACAAATCGAACATTGGCCGAACTGACCAGGCGAACACTCCGGAAAACCTTAAACGGGGTGCGGAAGGACTCGAGCTAGGAGAACCGGAAGCGGCTGCCATATCCGGAAAAGCGAGCAGGGGAAAAAATTAAATTTCCCTTGAAACTCTCGCGGATTTTTAAAGTTTTATAATATCCGGACTCGGAATATTTTGGAGGAATCTACGAAATTCCAACGTAGGTAATGCCGATTCTTCCTAAGGGAAGAATTCTACATTTTAAATGTTATGTACCCGTTATTCGGTATTTTGAAATGCTTGGAAAATTTTTCTCGCGCTTAAATAATACTAAATAAACTAATTGGAATAATTGGAGTATCACTGATATTCTTTGTGGCCTATGTCTGTATGTTCTCGAGGGAATGATTTGTTGAATATTTATCAGTCGCTTTAACGTTATGCTAAGCAGTTTATTAGGTTTCTGGTCGTTAATTTTCTCTTTTTTTTCAAACATTTTCTCCCGAAATTATCGTGTCATTTCAAATCAGAAAATTAATTTCAGGCGCTAAATAACGTTAACAATTCAAATGAAATTAGATTTTTAACGGTGAACTCAATGTTTATGTCATATAATGAATCGTTCATTCATTATAAATCGATACGTAAACGTTCCCGCTTGAATCTAGGTAGACGGCTGACTGTTAAATGCAACCATCAGGATGCTGATTTGAAAATGATTTTCTACCTTTTGTTTTTGAATCCATTTTCGTCGACGGATCTAAACTAACTTTTCTAGGATTGCCTAAAGTGACGAGAGCCGAAGCTATGGCAAGTCCTATAAATGAATACAAAGTTGAAAATTATTCAAATATATAATACTCTTATCATGTAACATCTGTAGCATGAACATTTTGTAGTCTTCTTTGAAAATGCAATTACTTCTGGATGGAGAAAACGAATTAAACACGAATGCTTTAGGATTTAACGATTTTGTTAAATCCTAAAGGATTCGGTTAAAAAGGTAAAGAAAATGTTTTCTACCACCATAATGAAGAGAAGTTAAAATGTGAATGCCTAAATAGTAATGGAGAGAAAATAAAAAGTTCATTTCTTATAATTAAAAAAAAAACTTTAATAAACACCTTTAGATCAGAATGAAAATAAGGACGCAACTCAACAGACTTAATGCAATATAATTTCCATAATCGGGAGTTTAAACATCAATTTATATTAATTGCTGTCGATAACAATAATATTTACGATTCCAGCGATAAATTTAAGCTAACAATTTGCAAAAAACTCGAATGAAACTGAAATTAAATTTGCATTAAAATGCATAGTGTTCGCTCCACGAAAAGATTGAAAAATGAATATGAATATTAAAAATTGTGAAGAATGAAGTTTAAATATAATTAACTGTTCCAGAAGTACATTGTGCAATTTATGAAATCTATAAAAACGTCAGCATTTATTACTGTAAGTTTGGTCAACTTAGGTCACTTTGAAAAAAATGACTAATTATGGTCAATACATCTTTCCAACCACTGAGTGCAAAATCACCGGACTTACCGGACTGACCAGACGGAGTATACAGATCATCCGCAGTGGGTAATCGAACAAGAAGACTCAGAACGGCGGCTCGATTACCGGAACATGGCTCTAGCGCAATCGGACTTGGACATTCCTTCTTCCGCTTTCTAAGCGTTGTATAATTTTGTACAATCTCACTGTTACTTTCATTACCCTGATTTATTTCGTTCGTTTTTTCCTTTTCTCCTATTTCGACTAGCACCTGAGAAAATGGTCTCGAAGCCATTTGCTCCAATTCAACAAAAAGCCTTTGCCTCCTCCTAAACATGTCATACTTTTGCTTAACTTTCCAAAGCAATGCAGCAATCAGCAGAAGGAGCAAAAAACAACTGCAAAAATAATCATTTATATGACAAAATCATATCTTCTAATCGCAGATTTTTTTTTAAAAAGCAAGATCTAAATTAACTTACGTCGAAAAAGTAATAAAAAATTGTTGCAAATTCAGCTTGGGATATTGGGAAAACGATATAACGATCCACAAAGGTGGTTGGAAGTCATAAACGTAAACATAAAACGTAGTTTGCGTTACATTATCGATTACACCGAAGATGTGCTCATTTTTTCCAAACCGGCTTTTAAATGACGTACAATTATAATCGGCAAGGATCTGCTTTTCCGGAAGGCCAACTGGAATTACCACAAAAATGTTAAACTACTAGTAAAATATAATTTTGTTACAAAATATTAAAAACAACTTAGAATCACTTTTTTTAATTCAGAAAATTAATGTAAAATAAATAAAATATATGAAAAATTTACCAGTTTTTATGGTAATATTCATTTTAGCATTTTCTGAACATGAAATACTGAAATCAGCATCAATATCACTTTTTGGTGGGCTATTTTGGAAATTAATTTGCGTAAAGTGGCGGTCATCCTTTTTCGACAAATTAAACGTGAATTGATAGTCAATTGTAAGATCATAAAAGCAAGATCCGTTTGACGGGTCGCCGAGGTAATGATTTGTAACATCACATTTATCGCATTTGTCTCCAATTATTCCCTTAGTAGTGCAGAAACATCTTCCGGTTTCCGGATTGCATAGAGTACCATGATTGGAACATTCGCAAGCTAAAATGAGAATTCATTTTTTTCAAATTAATTCATGCAAGATTTACACTATTAGTCACTAATTTTATTTTCTCTTTGTTTTAAATTTAGTCAAATATAATTAGGCGCTTCAACAAAACACTTACGAATGCAGTGGCCTCCATTGATTGGATTTCCGTGATAGCCTGAAATACAACGATCGCAATGATCACCGGTTGTCAAATTTCCACAAGGCTGATTGCATACACTCGAATTCTGCGAACACGTGGAGTGACCGTTACATTGGCAAGGAGGGCATTTAGTAAAGTACCAATGATCTTCGGAGCATTTCACATCAAATCTTCCTAAAAATTTGATTATTTCATTATACGTAAAATACGGGTGTCATCGGTTCTGTTTTTTCTTTTCAAACGTATTCCTCTTCTTTCTTATGCAAATCTTGTTTACGAAAGTCTGGTCTAGAAATCCTTTTCTATGGTGTTTAAAATCATATAAGGATATCTCTGATTGTCAATGTATATTGGATTCAGATCTTTGTTACTAAACATATTCTTGTTTATCATCTAGCATTAAATGAAAGTAATTTATAGGTGTCACATTTATTTTTTTTATAATATTTTGAATTGAATTAAATTATTTTCTCAACTAAAAGCACAAAGAAAAATATTTCCTGTATAGGATTTTTAATTATTTATATCCTCTTTCATTTTAATTTACTTAACGATTTTATGGCATATTATAATCGGACACATCAAGCGGAGAATTAAAAAAACATGTTCAAAATAAAGAATATTTGCCTTCAATTTCTGAAATGTCATAATTTCCGTGATTGCCACCGGGTAAGCATTTACCAAGTCCAGTACTGGAACCGTCATCACACCAACCGCATTCTGGGTCACTTTGACACTCATTGCATGTTTTATAGGAACCGCAACCAGGTTTACCTGAAATAAATAAAAATAAATAAGTAAACAAATACATAATATATTTTCGCAAAAAAAATATATTGAAATTTTTGTCAATTTCTTTTTGAACAGAAATAAAGGTTATTTAAAATCTAATAAGTTAATATTCAATCTTTATAAGTAAATAAAATTATTTTGAATAATGAAACCCAGTGTCTTAAGCCCCGAACCTGTTTTATTGCTTCTACATCTGGCTTTTAGAGTAGTCCACTCCCGGCATTGACCATAAGGGAACGAAGTTGTATAAGCGTTTTTATCGACACATCTTCCTTCATTCTGGCACCAAATGCATTCTTCTTCAGTACAACTACTACAAGATATATATTCTGAGCAACTGGTAGCGCACTGCACTTGTTCCTTAAAGGATAAAAAAAAGTTTTGTATATGTACTGAAAAGTTCACATTAAATCCGGATCAGAGAATATTAATAATAATAAAATAATGAATAGATGAACATATAAAATAAATCAAAATTAAAGACGATTGCATAAAAATCGATTTTAGTAAATAAATTTTTACGGCCAGTACTTCTTGATGTCAGAAATCGGTTAATGGTCATAATATTAACTGGATGATGCGATGATCCTTATGATTAAAACTTGGACTTCACAAATAAAAAAGTTATAACTTTTAAAATAAAAATTTTAAAACAAAAATAATAAAGTTAAAATGAAATTCAGACTTTCATGCAGAATCATTCATTCATTCATTAGGTTATTTCAGTTCATAGCAATTAATTCGAACCTGAGATTTTTCTATTGTTAAATTTCCTATTCCCTGGCACCTGTTTTCAGCATAATTCCAGTGGCAACGAGGATGGCTGATGCAAGCACGGCACAAATGCAGTTGATGACAAATAGGTTCATCACTTGATTCACACATATCGTGCGTCATCATTGGCTAAAATTATAATTTTATTTTTTAAACAATATGTTTTCAAGATTGGTTGTTACGAAAGTCTAGACTTTCTTTTAGATATTTACTTGAATTCTGAGATCCGAACTGCTTGGAATGGAATTAGAATTGTGAGATTCTTTGCAACTTCCACCAAATATGCACATCTCAGTCTTACTTCCTGAGCAAAACTGACATTCGAAGGAAGTGGTTAAACAACTAATGCAATGACTGAGTTGGCTACATTCCTTGATGGCTCTCTGGGCATCAGGTCTAGGTCTCTCTGAGCAGCGGCTGAATATAAAAATTTTATTTTGAAAGATTTATATTCGCTTATGATTAATTCTTTTAGAAGTTAAAAATTCATTTACTTACACAAAAATTGAATGTCCGTCTCTCTGATCGATTTCATCCTCGGGAAGTACTTTTGGGACTGATGCCAATGGAATACATTTTTGATTTTTTCTATCCCAAAGACATTTTACACCAGGCTTATTATTTAAGCAAGAAGATTGAGTGTTGGCACCATCGCATTTTCCTGGAGTGTATCTAAAACAATTTCCTAAAGTTTGTATCTGAATATATTTTTAATCTAAACAGTATTAAATTTACTTTAAAAGTAATATTTAAAAATCAATTCATGTTAAAAAAAAGGGAATTTAAATTAGAAATAAACTGATAATTACGAATACAGATGAAATAATATTTTATCAATTGAAAAGAAAATACTGAAAATTGTTTTTTGGCTCTACAATTCGCATTTAATTTATTTGAATATTAAAAGCTTTTTTTCTACAAAAGTTATTTACTTATGTTTCCTTAAATAGTTTATTGAAGCATATATGATATACACTTCATATTATATATATATATATGAACTAAATAATTAATGCACTTAAATACAAACATAAATGCTGCATTCACGAATAAGCATGAAATATTCTGAGTTTTGCTAAAACATATTCATAATTAAGGAGTTATTTTTTTTAAATCTCAAACATATTACGCTCGAAACATGTATAGCAAGTAAAATTATGTGATAACTAAAAGTAGAGATAATAAATAATTATCCAAATATATGAATAAAAAAACTATTTCAAACTTTAAATTTCACAAAAAATCATTTTCATGTGAAAATTGATTTTTTAAAATATATCAGTGACTTTTCATGAATTTAAAATCGTGGTGAATGTTCTTTCAATTTAAATTTCATATAGAAAAATTTATTTTTAATTATTAAAATTAAAATTATCATGGATTAAAATAGAAACTAGAGAAATCAAGATATATTAAATTCATAATTATATTCATAAAATTTTAAATGTACATTATATGAAAAGCTCTGAAGTGATAAAATATGAGATCTGCATCAAATGCAAAAACAAATAGTAGTAAAAAACAAATGTAGAAAATGAAAAGTTTCAACAACTCCACCGCACTTTTTACTGCAGATACTCATGCTTCAATAACTATTTATAAAATATTTAGAAAATTAATATTATGGAAAAATCTCTTAGACTTCAATTTTTTTACTACTCAAAAAGCGATTTAACAAGAATTTTTTTTGTTAAATATTGAAAACTGTTCTAAAAATATGATGACAGATATCAGTAATACGTTTAATGATCCAAAATTAAATAAATAAATTCATATTCTGAAAAAATTTTTAACTTTCCGCACTTTTATAGTATCGTCACGAATCGCTCAGAAAAATACTCACTTTAAAATATCGTTCAACATGACTCCATCGAACCCTCCATAAATGTATAAGCTTCCTTCAAATTTTACGGCACTATGACCAAATCTTGCTACATCGGCCCTAATATTTTTAGGTAAACTCAACATCTGCAATTATATTAAACATATTTTAAATTTGAAAGCACGAAACTGATTCTGAATCACAGTAATATTTCATGTGATCTAACCTGCCAAGAATCACAAACTACATCATATGATAGCATGTCACCAGAGTAACATTTAGCACCATGGGAATGAACTGTATCATTATGAGTGTTCCCACCAAAAACGAGCATTAAGCCTCCATTCAAAAAAATTGCAGTATGAAGATATCTGGCAGAAGGGCCAGGTCTCAAAAGAGTCCTAAAAGTGTTTCACATTGTCAAATAGAAAGTTTTATACTCTATATTTTTATTTCATATAGCACAGTAAAATTTTTTGTATAAAATCCTTTTTTAACACACGAATTTCAGAGTATTTAAACTTACCAAAAATGTGAATTAGGATCGTAAGAATATAATTTATCGCTAAGGACTGAATTAGACTGACGATCACTCATTAAACCTCCGTAGACGAATATTTTATGGGAATATGGATCTAACACAGCTGAATGACCGTAGCCGCCTTTAACGGGGTGACCTCTAGTTTTTACTATGTTCCATTCTCGAGTTCCTAAAATGATTTTATCAAATTTCGACTACTGCGTTCCATTTTATCTTTGCAAAATGATGTTTTTTATTAAACAAGGTTTGGCTGACAACAAAATAATAATTTACAGCAACAAAAATTACTAGTAATAATTATTAGGTGATAATAATACATTAAGTGCACAAAATAAAAATAAAAAAACATCATTGCGGTTATATCAAATAAAAATAAATTAATAATATATTAAGCTATATTAAGCTTGCTTGAAATCTGTAATATTTGAGATAGGTTTCCTTAAGTAGAATAAGATTATTTTGATTCAGTGTTTTTTCGAAATTTTATTCATACAAATTTATAATGGAAATCTACACTAACAACTGAGTGTGAGAGTTTATCTTAATTACCAAAATAAAATTCTTGAACTGTATTCAAATAGCCATAAATTGGTGAATGACCAAAAATGACTATCATCCTATCTGATTTTTTTGACTGTGTCAAAACTACAGTTGCTGTATGTCCAGCTGATCTGAGAGGTCCACAAAGAAGAGAACTATTCAAATAATGTCCTGTGCTATTACAATTATCTGATCTAACTGTTACATTTTCCCAAATTTTTGAAGAAATATCAAATGCCCACAATTCATTTGTAACTGTTCCACCATCCTCCACTCCTCCATATAAGTAAATTTTATCCTACAAAAAAATGTTTTTCATTCATTTACAATATCATACAATTCTTATCATTATATATTTCTCTAAAGATGGATCATTAATATTTAATAAAATCTTTAATTAATCATGATGAAGTTAATATTAATAAATAGAATAATCAATTAACTTACTCCAAAAAGTACAGCTGAATGACCATAACGACCAGAAGGAAAAGGTTTATCCATATGAAGAGTTTCCCAAATATTTCCAGTAAAATCATAGAAATAAGCCATTTTCCCTCTCTTATAACTTTCTCCCCCAAGAATATACATAGAATCTTTAAAAACAACAGCTGCATGGCTTGCAGATCCCACTGGTAGGAAGCCTTTGGAATCAACCACTTCCCAATATCCTTTATTTGCATATTGACTACAATCATCACCTAAAACATAAATATGACAATTAGAAAAATATTGAGATTTTTAATCATAAATTCAATAAAAACTATTTATCACCTTTAAAATGAGGTGCACAATCACATCTGTGTTTTTCCCTGTTACACTTGCCATGAGGATGTGAACAATTATTGGGACAAAGAGGTTGATCACAAGCATCTCCCTGAAACATGGCGTCACATGTACAAACGCCATCTATACAAACGCCATGACCAGAACAATTTTTGTTAGAGTATCTGCTTGGACAAGAATTTATTCTGTAAAAATATTTTTAGACTGAATAAGTTTTTAATTTTTAGAAAAGAAAACCTATGAGTTTGAAGTCTATACCAGATTAATTTCTATTTTTTTAATGCAGATTCTTCTAAAAATTTATCAGAAATTTAAACCAAATGCATAACCCAAAACAAAGGGCTTAAAATCAAAGATTATGAAAATCAGAATGAAATAATTAAAATAATCTTTTTTGAAATATTTGGATTGAGTAAATAACTTTAAACAGGCATTTGTATATTTTTTCACAAATCTGGTGAATCTTAATTTAATTAAAAGCTTTAGAGCAGTTATGCAATTATAACCTATTCTTTAAAAAATAAAATCAATTGTCTTAATATTTTTATTCCTACCTATAGGAAATATTGAATCCAGTCATATTGTATGCAACATCACTGTAAAAATGTAATAATGCAGAACCTGATTGAGCAACAATCTCTGGTATTCTTCTTACTGAGTATCCATCTTTGTACATAAGACCACTGAACACAGCTAGAAGTGGTGATGTAACACTATCTCCTAAAAACAATAATTTTTCAGTTAGCTATCTTATATAATTTTATATTTAATAAAAGATTAAATTACTCTTAAAAAATCAAGTACCTGAATAAAAAAAACATGTAATAATAGTAAAGCATAACCTTTAAAATAATAATTATAACATTTTATTTTCGTTAATTAATGATCAACAAATTATTATTGTCTTATGATATGATATGTCTATGATATTATAATGTCTTATTAAAAATAATACTAATTTTTTTTAAATAATTCCCATCCTCACAAAAATTTTGGTTATAAAAATAGATTAAAAATAATAAAAAGGAAGAATTTGAATATTTATAAGTATCATATGTAGATAAAAAAATGCAAACTTATATAATTTCAAATACTGATACCATCAAATATATATAAATGATCCCAACCACATTCAGTGGCAAATTCTTCCAAGTGTAATCTAACTGTAGAATTGGAGCCAGCATCTATCAACCAACTGCATTTAACATCAATTGAATAATTTCCTAGTCCATCAATAATAATTCCGTAAGGTTCGGACAGTCTGAAATTGAAGACAGATTTGTCAATCTTTAATTTCGGTTCAAGAAAAATTTAATAAGACTTTTCTCCTAACACAATGTTATGCTTAATGGTTATATTAATACAAAGAGCTGCTCAAATTAAATTAAGTTTCGAAAAACACAATTAAGTTCAACAATCTTGAGTTAAACTTTGCTTACAATGCGTTTACAAATTCAAATCAAATGGTGTCAGATTTCGAAGTAGGTCCATGACTGAAATAGATTAATATATTACTTTTAACAAACACTGAATCTCGTGAACATTAATTTCTTTTCTGAAATATTCACATCAGTTGAATCAACACTATCTCACCTTACTTTGCCTCCACAAAATTGGCAGCTAGGGCCTTGCCATCCGTCATAACAAATACAAGTCCCATTTACACATTTTCCATTTCCTCCGCAAGAATTATCTGTGCATTCATTATAACAAAATACACTCACGGCACACATCGATATTATCACTAAACACCATACGTTCTTCACAATATTACTACTTTTTCTGCGGTATTTAGATTTGAATAAAAATAAAAACATTTGCAGTTCAGCTGCCATTTTAAAGTGACGTTCATTTCCGTGTGACGTCATTTCCTTCCATTTACACAATTAATAATGGAAATATATTAATTACCCATTTTAAATGAAAAATTAAATTGTAATATCCTATAAGCAAGAATTACTAAATGTTATGTCGGCCCGGAATTTTATAAAAAATTGAAAAAATCTGATCTGATTTGATATCAATAAGTCTAACAAATAAATTCATATTTATGTCGGCCATAATGTCTTGCGGTAGATTAATCTGGGTTGCGGTTGTTAAATCGAGAATCGAGTTATCGCATTGCGATTCGATTGTTAACTGTAATATCAGTCACTGTTAGTCAATGAGAATTTATTTCCGCAGTTGTTTACAAGACGCAGTGACACATATGCATTTATTTATCTATTTAACAATCAAATCGATTTATTGAATATTAAAAAACGTATACAATTGTACATATTCTTAATGTAAATAATCATATACGATTGTCGTGTCGAAAAATAAATAACAAAGAATCAACAGTATTATAATATTTTATAAGTTAGTATGTGAAACGGCATGGTTTTCAGTAAGATATTCTTCATTGATAGTTAACCTCAAGATCATAATTCATGAATTTTTCAACATGGGTTTATATGAAGAAATTAAGAACTATAGTTATAACGATCATGATGACAATTACAAATTTCATTCTTTTACCAATTTAATGGATGTTCCTGTATTAGATATAATTTCTAAATTATGTACAGCATTCGAGTATTATCCGTGGATTTTTTCATTAATTGGATCGGTCTTAGTCGGTTTGAGTGGCGTATTGCCGTTGCTTATTATTCCAATTGAAGAGGGTGAAAATTTAAAATCTGGAGGTAAGTTTCAACTATTTGATAATTTTTCAAAAGACATTTTCAGAATAACAATGTTAATATTTTATATGTTTTAAAATTTTTAAGTTCTGCTTTGTATATCTCATTGATTTAAGATTTGCAACACTATACAGTCAGTTTTATTTATTTTACATATTTTATGGAAATGGGTAAAAAATTAAAATAATTTAAACTGAAAGCTTTGTAAATATTTTTCATCAAATTGTGATTACTGATGAGACAATAAAATTAAACTTAATAACAATTAAGGCTTAAATTATTGAAGCAAATTGTTTTATCTGTAAAGCAAAGTAAAATAATACCATAAATAATATTGTAAGAATATGTAAGAAGAATTATAATTGTTTTAATGTTAATAACTAACATGGTCTTTATGATAATTACAATAGAAAGAAATAAATCAGTATTTGCTTATTTTTAAAAGCATTTCATAAAAAATTTATAACATGTTTGGACATGGAGATTCTTACTGTTAAAAATTCACCAAAATTTATTACATAAAAATGATACAATTTATCTATAAAGTATATTTAATAAATTTTATACTTAGTTTTATATTTTTTTGTTTGCAAATGTTATGGTCAATTTGTTTTATAATGAATTTCCAATTCAGTACCAATATCTGGCATTTTCATGGTGATAACGAATACTCAATCATTTAAAAGATATTGCTACTGTTTAAAAAACATTCAAAAAATTTGGTTTTTAAATTTTTTTTTAAACATAATAAATAACATAAACATAAAATAACAATCTTCCCTTTTTTGGTTTTATGGGTTTACACAGTAAAAAATTTTGTATATGTAGAAAATTATTAAGTTTTAGAAGAATTAAAAAGTTTGCAATTTGAGATTTTAAACATTGACAATGAATCAAGTTTTATTAATACATTCATAAACTGAAAGTAAATTATCTTTGTTGTCTATTGGAAAAGTTTATGAAAAACATTTTGATTGTAAAAAAATATAATTAATGACTGGGAGTGAAAGGCAAAATGAAGCAGGAACATCCAAGCGCCTTTATAAATTTTGATAAAATATCTTCCTTAAAACTCTAACATTCACAACAGCAAATGCATGAAGAATCAATCTTAGATGATTTTAATATTTGTTTTCAAAATATTCAAGACTTCTCAATTTGCATTGAGCATAGTTCAATTAGCGTCTTATCGGTTAATTAGCTTTTTAGAGCAAAGAGATTTTATTGGTTACCACATAGCTTCAGCCGTTTCCTAAACAAATTATTACTTTTATTGGTTCATGCAAACATATCTTATGACTACTTCTCATGTTTACAAATATAATTTATCGTTTTTACTTTTAATTCTTAAAGTTATTTTTTTCAACGTTTATTGTGATGATTCAGCAAAGCAGTTGCCTCTGATGTAAATTTCTTCGGTATTGCATCTTGGCATCCTGTTTATCGATGTTAAACGCGCAATTTTCTTTGTTTTATTTGAATTAAATGGATACTTTGAGATCCGACCATTTTGAAAGATATAATTGCGTGCGATTACACAGAACTCTTATTAATATATTGTTGACCTTTAGATTAACACGTGCAAGTGCTACTTATTCTTTGTCGAAGAAAGCCCAGACACTCCATTGCTTTCCGCCGTTTGACTTGCGAAAAAATTTATCACACGTTTATCAAACACATGAGAAAGAGCGTTGCCATTATCGCGCCATATAAACTACTACAAGGAGCTCGAGAGTTTCAATTTCAATATCAGAGATTAGGATTCTCTTCAATTACAGCACTTAAAACTGGTATTTCTGCGGGTTTCTCCAAAGTTTGTTTTGTTTATTTTACTGATATCGATTTCGCACAAAATATTTCAGTCAAAAAGCAATTCCAGCGAATTTTAAATACTGGATTAAATTTTCTCTTTACACCTTTAAAAAACTTTTGCACATCAAATTAATTAAATTTGATAATTATAAATCACTTTGAAAATAAATAAAAACCTTTTTAAGGGAAACCATCGTTGGAGTCGCTACATTTTAGCAAGAATTTCAAATTTTTTTCTAATAACTTTTTCTTTATTGAAAGCTTAAGAAACTTACGATTAAATGAAAGGTTGTGAAATACAGTTATTTAAATGATATTCTCAAATTAAAATTTGATAACTTGATCCTAGTTTTAAAGAGGTAACTTTTTTTTTTGAATTTTTTTCAGATGAAAAAAATGACTAATTAATGGAATGTTTTAACTTTATTAAATGCTTTCGATCTTTGCGTTATATAACTTTTAACAGCTCGTAAAAGGGAGGCTTGGATACTGACCTTGCCACAGAGGCTAAAACCTCCGTTGACTAGCAGCCGGTTGTTCCATTTATGATTTTCACAGGATCCATATTCATATTTATTATTTTATTTTAATTCCATTTTATAAAATTAAGTTTGTTTTTAACTTAATTGTTTTATTTTATATAATTAATATGTATTTAATTTATTAAATAAATTATAAATGATAAAATTAAATTATTTATTAATTAATAATTTTGTTTAATTTTTTAAATAAACTAAAATTAAATTTGTTTCAAAATTTTAGTTTCTTAATATTAAGACCTAAGGAGATGAATATTAAGTTAAGAAACGAGACGGCTGATGTTAAGAATTTATTCCACATTAAATGAGATTTTGAACTACGTTATTATTGCACAAAATTGTTTATATTCCGCAAAGGCAATAAAATAGGGGAATTTTAATGCTCTAACTGATCAAATCTCGGCTACCACATTCCAGGTCAACACTGGCTAAAACTAATATGTGAAAATGGTCTTGGGAAATATATTAAGGACTTTAAAAAACTAATGAAAAATATAATGGATTTTTTTTTCTGAATTTTTGTGATGAGGATTAAAAATTGTGTTCAATGACTTTTCACTCTTATATGCTTTATTTATAGCAGTTAATAGCGAAATACAACTCGTTTTTATTTTCATACATTACGATGATTAACCGCAATGTGGCCCGTCTCTGTCTGGCGTAAGGTTGTCGACAAATCTTATGGATTTTTTGGTTATCTGGTTCTTGTTTCAACTGCATCTTCGTATATTTTATTTCAAGAATATCAAAATTTCCGTTTAGGTTTTTTTCAACTGAAGCAATGCCACTAAAGCATATCATTCAAATAGGGAGCCTAAAAGTCATTAATTCCGAATAAAATCTGTAATATTAACAAAATTCCCTCGCCATAAAATTGTCTTCTTTTTCGTAATAGAACAGCATTCATATTTATATATCATATTGGTTCTAGAAATTTTTTCGCCATATAGTAATAAATGTTGAAGTCGGTTTTGTTTATTATTATAATTTAAAAAAATTAAGTTTTGTACGTTTCCTTTTTAAAACTTATTGTGTTTTTGCGAAAATAATTTGAGATTAATGAATTGTTTCGACGTTGTAAAAAAGGGCTGCCGTTTGAATTTCAATGATGGAAGCCAATTACTTCTGCAAAGATTGAGCTCTTTAACGAAATATTTCATTCATATCAGAATTCAGTATGAAATTGCCTGTTTAAGAATTTCTTTAGCAAAGCCAAAAATAGGATGTAATGCATTTAACATAATTTACGCGCTAATACTTATTCCAGCTTTAAGTTGACAGGATAACTCATTTATACAGTAATTAAATCTGATCCAGACGAAGATAAGTCATTTTCCGCTTAAATACAAAATGCACCCTATTACTCTTTCTGTTTCTTAATTCTTATGTTCTAAGCTACAATGAATTAACTTTTGATGTGCAAAAAAATTTTAGTTTGTCCTCATAATTAAACTAATACGAGGAATTTACGCAAGTGCTAACATTTCATTATTTTTAGGCATGAAAATTTATTCATCTAACATTATTATCGTTGCCGATACTTATTAATAATGATTCATTCATAAGGCGCGATTCTTAATATCAACTGTTTTGAAATTTCGGCAGAAATTATGTCAACACAAGAGGCTTAGGGTTTCATATTATTCGAATCTTCATTTTTAAAAAAATACTAATTACATCACTTTATTAAGTTCCATTTTTAAACTTCTAAAAATGTTACGAAGTTCTCAGTGAAATGAATTTGTGTTCTAGAAATATAAAATTTTAAATATATTCTTAACTTGTGAGTAAAAAAACGCATTTATAATAGTTCTTTCGTTCCTTTTTCTGAGCTAATTACATTTTATTTTACTTTCAGCTGGAGCTAAAAGACTGAAAATATTATTAAGTTTCGCGGTTGGCGGGCTATTAGGAGACGTTTTCCTTCATCTGCTGCCCGAAGCTTGGAATAACCAAGTTAGAGCAGGTACGTTTTGAAACATTTTTTTTCCGAAACTAGCCTCTTCCGTGTTCCATAGATAGATAAAATGTTGTTGCAGTTCGTGATAGTAACTTATTATATGTGTTACCGGTATCAATATCGCCGCGTTATTCGAAATGGCATCGAAAAAGACTTTTAAAATATTTCAGAGCTTTACAATGCGAGCTTATAATAGAAGGATAAAACACATAATTCATATAAATAAATATATTTATCTTTCCCTTTTTTTAATTGACAAAAATAATTCTTCTTTTTGGTTTCAATTGCCTTTGTTCTCTTTTACATATTCTCATTTGATTTTTGAATAGCATTAAACTTCATAGTATATATTCCTATATAAAATTCATAAACGTTTACATGTAAAAATCGTGTCATGAAAACTTCAAACTTTAGATTTTCGAAAATCGTACTTTGTACAGGTGTGAGTTGTATAACAAAGGCACTTTTGTAACTTTTGTAAATAAACAAAATATAGCGGTATTTTATGAGTAATAAATTGTAATGCTTGATTATCAACACGATTTCTTATAAATAAATAAAAGTCATAATAAGCAGTTAACGAGCAATTTGAAATATAATAATGCTAAATGATTCGCCCCTCACCCGGTCCTTAATGAGTGGTTTAGATTAGGTTAAATGAAGAATTGACATGCAGAAGAAAAAAAAAATGCAAATTATGTGAGTGGAAGAAAATATTAAAGTCTGAAATCTTTCCCCTTTTCGTAATGTGACTTTCGACTTGAAAATAAATGAAATGTTACTATTTAAAAAAATACATGAAAATAATTTTTTTTTCTTTAACAAATTCGTGCACCCAAGATGAATTACAAATTCTGTTTTCAGTCTTTTTCATTATTTGGATAATTTTATTGTATTTCAAAATGGACCTCAATAATTTCTCCAATGATTACTGCTCTCATTGATTTTTTTCATCAAAATTGCACTTTTGGAGAATTGTTTTGTCCTAAGTTACTTGATTTGCAATTTTAAATTGTTCTTAGTTCACTGAGTCGTCATAGGGACGATTTTTAGGAGTTTCGTTAACGATATTGTTATGTTATTGATAATACAAGAAAATAATTATCATTTATTTATTAATTTAGACTGCGAATGATCGCGAATTAATGTAGTTATATAATGGATGGCCAGTATCCGAAAGCAGCTTGACAACAACTGCGAATAAATTCAGCATTACACAAAATTCCAAAAAATTTTTGAATTTAAAACTA
The DNA here is from genome assembly GCA_028565995.1 of Ricinus marginatus. Lineage (NCBI taxonomy): Eukaryota > Metazoa > Arthropoda > Insecta > Psocodea > Ricinidae > Ricinus > Ricinus marginatus. Next base: position 4,170,732 of record JAOWBB010000007.1, on the reverse strand, counting down.
CTATTTTAACCTAACCTTCCAAAAATGGAAGATTATGTTTGGTGCCTTTGGTTCAGTTCTTCCTGTCTTGCTTGAAATTATAATTTTTTAAATGTCAGTGTTTCTAGAGTTTGATTAGAGAAAAAATTGTTTTGCAAGTAAAACGGCATATTTAAAGTTCAAGTTTTATAATGTATATGCTTGTTGTCTTGAATCCAGATCGTCGTTTTTGTAGATTCGGACCATAAAGAGAAATTATCAGAATCAGCACCGATTCTATTTAACCTTTTAAATAAACCAATCGATCGATCAATATAATTCAAATCTTGGCATAGAGTATAATTTAAGGTTTGCTTAACATTATGCTACGTATTGAAAACATTCTAAAATTAATTGAAAACTTGCACCATAAGATCTTTTGATTGATTTCAGTCAGACTGTAAATGCTTTTAACGACATGTGAATATCTTAATTTTGATTTATCATTTAGATTTTTTATTTAGAACATCGAGAGCTTGCTTATCTTGAGAAAGTTATTAAGTTTACACATAACCACTATTCATAAGGCTTTTGGTTATCAATACAAGTTAATATCATTTGTTCTTTCAGCTTGTTAATTTTCAGAGCTGCTTTTTGAATTTTTGTCTTAGGCAAATCAAATTGAAACAATTATTTGACTCTAATTATCTTGCACTTGATTTGCCCGAATCTATCCCTTTATATGGTATATGGTTTGCAAATGCGGACAACCACTTAATTTTCTGCCGACAGCTTCAATTTTGTTGAAAATATTGAATTCTTATTGTCGAAGAACACCAAGATTATGCCAGCAACTAGAAGTAGAATGCTTGACCGATCTGGCGCGAGCATAGAACAGAGTTTTCTTCATGATGTACCCTCATTGTGCAGAGGCAAACGAATGATCGTCATGAGTTAACGCAGAACTTTTAGACCATTTGTTGTCCAACGCTCCTAAGCAAGAGGAAGGGGAAAGAAAGAATTTAAATTGAAAGTCAACAGAAAAATTTTTACATACTCGACGGAGTGCAGGAAATAATGAGTCAACTGAACTATGCATGGAACATCTGTTTTTAAAAAACAGTATCAAAGTTAATAAAAATAAAGCAAGAATGGAATAGTCAGATACAGAAGTGGAAAAAGCAGATATCTCGTGGGATGACAAAGGTAAAGTTGAATCTGGCAGCATAATTTCAACTTGTAAAAATTTCCTAAGAGAATCACAGCCTCGTTTTCCACTCATACTTATTGCAGTTGCACTTGATATTCTCAAAATGTTTAAGGGAACCTCAACTGTCTAATACCTTGGTTTCATTTATCCAATCTAACATCATAAAAATATATAAATATTGATTTGCATTTGGCGCAGTGGAGTGCAGTAAACGGAAAGGCATAAAAGTCCATTCTTGTAACTGTTGGCTTAAACTAAATTTCACATATTAAGCTACTAACAAAAAAATTATTCATCGATTTTGCATTTAAAGTGGGTTATGCACTTATTAAAAATTAGTGTTCAAATCGAACTGCAGTGCAATGACAGTTATGTAAGAAATATTATTTATTTACCTAGTCCATATTTGCATGAAAGTTGTCTCACTTTTCTGTGTCTTTAACAATTTTTATGAGTGAATTATATTGAAGGCATTCCTATTCTTTTACGACTTTATTAAGTTCTACTTTTTAGATTTTATTGATCTACTGTTTTCTGAAGATTATGTTGCAGTTGAAGTTAATTTATTTTATTATTAATTAATTGATATAAACATATTATCAGGAGGAAAATACCAAAGAAGATTGTTCACCACTAAAAATTCGAATTTTTTTTTTCGCCGAGCAGAAACTTTAAATATAGAATACTAGACATATAGTTGGTAAAATAAAATGTTTCCACAAATGAAAGCAACGGATTTCTAAAAATTAGAAGAAAAAAGTGCGTTTGGGAACGAAAAACGAAGCCCGAACAACGGAACAAGATGTTCCCGAACGGGTCTCGGCCCGAGAACGGCAAACCTCGCGGGATGATTCGGTAGCCGGATAATGAATCGAGGACGAGATCGACAGAATGCACAAGTCCAGCAAATTGGTACATAATTGGCTCATATATTGCAAGATGTTTTTTCCATTGACGTCCCCGAACAGTGACAAATCTCCTACAGGAAAATTATTTTCATTTTCCAACTGTTATTGTTATTACTCATCAGTCTTTTTTTTTCAGATTCGGATAAGGATGGCCATCCGTCTCTGTTCTCCGGAGTGTGGGTTCTTATTGGAATGCTAGTCTTCGTTATATTGGAAAAACTCTTCTCGAATCCGGAAAACTTGGCGGATTTGAACAAGGAGGAAGTGAAGTGTAAGTCCAATACGAGAGAACACGGTGCGGGACAAATTAAATTGAACAGAATTAAAGAGAAAGTGCCAAAATTCGTTGTAAATAATAATAACGCCGAATATGTCCACGAAAAATTGACGGAAACTAAAGAACATTACCACATCAGTGGTTATTTGAATTTAATGGCCAATTCTATCGACAATTTCACACATGGCTTAGCCATCGGCGGATCATTTTGCATATCATTTAAAATTGGAGTATTATCGACGTTTGCCATATTGGTTCATGAGATACCTCATGAAGTAGGAGATTTCGCTATTTTACTTAAGTAAGTACTTTTTCCTTGGCAATATTTGATAGGAAGCATTTCAGTAGTTTAGATTTTGAAACTTTAATTATGAAAGAGTAAAACTAAGGTTAGCCAAATATGAACAAAAACGTAAAACTTGTATAAAATGAGAATATTTAAAGCTAGTTTTAAATGTATACATGTATATTCATACTTTAATTCTACCAGAATTCTATCTACAATTACAGAACTTAGATAAGTACGTGTATTATTGAATTATTTAGTATTGCAGTTTATGCTAGAAGGTTATTAAAAAGAGAAAACTGAGGATTATTTTAAATTAATTTTCGGTGATGTATGTGATAAATGTTCGTATATTTATAGCATTTAGACATAATTAATAAAATATTACAATATATAATAATAATGATAGTTTGATGTATAAAAATTAAAATAATATTAAATAATATTTTTAACAGTGTTGTTTAATATTATTAACTTATTTGCCGACTGGCAATTGTGGTTGAAATTTTTCTTCATAATTAAGATTTCGTATAATTGTAAATTAAAATATCGAGGTTTATTTAAAACCTAAGTTTTATTTGCCTCTGTGTTTGAATATCGGCAGTTTATCTTTCTTAAGAATCAATTTGTATATTGGCATAGATAAAGTATGAAATCTGATAATTTAATAATCATATGTCCAAAGATGAATCGAATACTCTGAAATAATTCTCATTGCTACTAACCATTAATAAATGTTGGGTAATTTTTTAAATTTAAGTGTTAAGAATTGTAATATCATTCAAAAATACCTATAAATAATATTTTTTTACATGTTTTAAATGGAGATTATTTCGTTTATGACAAAGACAACAAAATAGAAGCTGAAATATTATAAAATAAAATAAAATTTAGATAATAATTTTATTCTTTTTAATGATGTAGCAATAAAAACCGGATTGATTTTATATTTTATAGAAAATAATTATAAAGAATAAATTTAAATTTGTCTTCCAAATAATTTGGGTTCATGTATTTCAATTGGTAATTTTTATTTATTTCACTATTTATTTATTATCATGAATCCGGTTTTGCGTTTGGTTGTTAATTCTTTGGTTTTTGAAGACAATTCGAAAAGCTCTTTATTTCGAAAACAATAAATTTTTATTAGCATTTTCAATGTTTTATAAGCTTTTTAGACGACTGAGCTTTTATTTCCGGTTTCTCAGGATTTAAGTTATTTAAAAATTTGCATTAGAATTATATTAGGAGTATTAAACATCAATAAATTCCTTTTAAAAAACACATTTCCATATTAATGTTAATAGATATTGTAAAAGTTTGTTAAGCCTGATTTAAATTATCGAATACAAAGCTTTCAAAATAATATGGGTCAAAGTGTAACTGTAGTAAATAAAATATTACGAGGTTCAGTTTTAGTGCTTTGTATTTCATTTGGTATAACATTTAGCTCAATAAAAATTAATAATTTAATCTCATTCTTAAGTTTGCTAGTTTCATTTTACTTGGAAATAGTAATTTTTTAAAAAGAAAAAGTTTTTTTTTTTATATTTTCCTGAATGCAAATTTTTTAGCTTTTGAGAGCAAATGTCCGCGGTTTAATTTGATAAAGAAATCGTATTTCATATCAAACTTAAAAGTTGATGCATGTTCCCGAATATTAATGATCTTTTTCAAATCCAACTAAATGTCGATATTTCCATGGTCTAACTTAAATATACAAAACGGAAGAAAATATTGCTTTTTATAAGGTTCTACACTATAAATAGATATTTTTATGATACATTGTTAGATTTTACCCAGTGAAAAATGTCTGCACTTTTATCGAATTATTTTTCACATTAATTCAGAAACCGTATATTTTTTAGCAACTGAATTTACGTTTAGTGCAGACCGTTTGTTTAAATACCGATTCCTTATAAACTATTGAGTATTAAATCTATTTATTAGAATCTTTCGACTTGTCGAATTTTTTATAATTACATAACAGAGTAAATTGATGATCTGATATTATTTAAATTTTAAATGAAAAGTCAGACTAGTTCATAATGCATCGCTTGTGCTTTAGATGATTCTATCTCACAGACAATCTTCATATAGATAAGCTTATTAAACTATATCTCTACAGATAATCGTGTGTACCTGTGGTCGATACTTAAGCACAAATATCTGAAAAAGGTATCCTTTAAGATACAGGATTTCATACTTTTTCCCCAATTTCAGCTTTTAAAAAAGTATAAGCATTTCAAACTTTTTGATTTTTTGGTTGAATTATTTCTAATCTCCATACGTATGCTTTGATATTATGAAAATCGTCTTATAGTTATAAAGAAAGGAATTAAGCATTTTCCCATTTGATCTTAACCTCTTTAATAATGCTAACAACATTTTTTCATAATACGGTTTATGAAGACATAACCGTGATTATTTTTAATACCGCTAAATTTTTTTCCATGAAAAATAAAATAAATTACGAATAATTTGGAATTTATAATAAATTAACCCAATTTTTCTAATCTTTAATTGTGTCCTAAAACTTGGCAATGATGCTAAAAATATAATGATAATTAATAATCGTATATTTTTCTTCATCTTACTAGAGTATAAAAGAAGCAAATACATATTTAATCCCCTATTTATAGTAGTTGATATGAGAAAGAATGAATTTAGGGTATGAGGAATTTCTCGCTTGTAAAGCTAAATTAGATTCGAAAAAACTGGCAATTCAAAATATATTAGCTATTTAAAATTTTACATGTGTTCCGACATGTTTCTCATGATAAAAATTTGTTTGCAACTTATATTTCGATTTCATAGAAGGCATTAAAATTCTAACGGCCATTCGGCATTAGCAATCTGAGTAAATGTTAAAAATTAATAATGGCACAAAAAAAATACTTTTTGCTCATAATTTAAGGACAAAATATTTATGTTAAATAATATAAAATAAATATAGCAGAAAATCAAAATTAATATTTTTATTCTTGAGATTGAATTTTTAAAAATAAAATATTATTACATTATAATTCTTAAAATAATAACAACGAAAATGCATATTTTTTAAATAGTAATTACTCAATATTGTTAAATAAATTTAAAACGCATTCGCGGCTCAAATTTTGTTACCAATTTCTGGTAAATTTTGATAATTTCTTAGTGTTTCTAATTCTTAAGGTTATGTTTTTTAAATACAAGAAATATGATTCTTGTTGTCTATTCTTTTCGTAAAAATTATTGACAACAGTTATAAAGGCAAATGATATTTAGCTTGTAAATTATTCCCTTAGTTTATATGACAAAAAACGTAGTTCTAGCGAAAAAATGTTTATTAACTGTAATGTTATGGTTTTTAAGTAGACGAGACAATTTAGGGGAAATAATTAACTGTGTCACTCTTTGTGTGGATCGTAAATATTATGAACTTTGCTCTGAAAAACATTTTCTAATGTAGGGTCAAAAAATTGAATTAGCACTTTCAGCTACGGGTCGATTCAAATCATGCATTAAATAAAACGTAACTACGTTTATTGATGAATTGTAAACAATTCGTAAAGGCCATGAAAATATTTGAAGAAGGTTTTTAATTCCGTAGAACTAAGATTTTTAACGTGGGATTATGATTAAACCGCCTCCAAAAGAATTCATCCCTTGCTTTCATATTCAATTACCATTCAAACAATTACATTGAAAAGAAAAGAAAACCTGGAAAAATTAAATAATAATTATGATTATTATTATTATGTTAAAGCATATATAATGCCTTTTTTGCTTCTCCTTGGTCATAAATCAGCATTTTGTTCTATTACGGTATAACGTTTTTACAGGTCCGGATTTTCAAGGTGGGACGCAGCCAAAGCTCAAATCTGTACTGCTAGTGCTGGTATTTTCGGCTCAATGGTTGCTGTAGGTTTCGGACCGTCCGACGCAATAGAATCAAAAACTTCCTGGATTCTTCCTTTCACGGCTGGTGGATTCTTGCACATAGCTTTGGTAACGGTATTACCTGAATTAATAAAGGAAAAGTCCGGATTGGAAAGTTTTAAGCAATTAGCATCCCTAATGCTCGGCGTGGTAATAATGGCAATTCTCATTTTAATGATAGAATGAGATAAAGAAGTAATTTTTTAAATAATTTTAAAATTGCTTCTACTTCCATAACTTTAAATGCATTCGAACCAACTAGTATTAAATTAAATAAAGACCAATAAATATCGCTTTGTTATAGACTGTTTTTTGATCAAGTATGGCTCCTGTGTAATCCTGTGGATTTTGCTTGGAATATTATTTTAAATTTAAAAGACATGACAAATTGAGCCCATATGTTACTCTTTTAAGAATGACTTTCTTTTTATTAAAAGACAGTTAAAAATGTCACATAAATTTTCTTAAATGTTACCGAATAGTCATTTTTAATTAGTTTCATAGAATTGAGCAGCATGTTAATAAATCTAATTTACATAATATTTTGATTTTTGCGGCACGAAGGGAAAAGCTTTATGCATCCCCACCAGCCCGGAAGTGTGGGATTCGTCTTAAGCCATACACACTAAAACGTCTCCTGACAGTCATATTTTCTCCTTTAAAGACCCGCCCAGGAATCTTGGTATAATTTCCTAGCGGTCAGGAGAGATATTGCTTGTTCTACCCCTATTATACCTTCGGTTTCATCATCCTTTTTTTAATTCAGTTTACATAGTAGTATCGTTGTTATTTTAATTTTTCCTCCGCTATTATGCGCGAAAAACGTCTTATCTATTGATATGTATCGGGGGAACCGATTTTCGCCCGCATCAGATTCTCCAAGCGGAAAGTAGGTTCCATCTCTTTGCTAGTACTGGTCTGTAAAAACGTCTGATAGAATCTGTTTCGCTTCGTTGTCCAGCGACCGCACTCTACTACTGCTTAGTGCGCCGTATTTTTTGCATTGCCGCAAAAGTGGCATTTCGGTGAGTTTCTCTTTTCTATGCTCCGGACAAATCTCCCGAAGGACCCATGTCCTGATATTAAATGCATTATCTCGTGCCGATATTTTGACCATGCTTTCTGTTTCTCCATTCGTCTTGAAGCACTATTATTTCGACATTCGACTTATATCTATGTGCTTACGCTATAACCAGGTAAAGCATGAGCTTTTTGCTTCTTCGTGTTCCTCTTTTACAGTTCTCCTTTTTTATGAACCTCTACTTCTGAATATGTTAACATTCGTTCGTGTTTCTTGCTGCGGATATATGCTCTTTCCTTGGCTCTGGTTTCATATTTCCAGAGCAATACATGGGCCAGGAATATTGCCACTATCGCCAATACGATGCGGTAACTTTTTACTATATGCAAGGCCATTTTGCCATGTGCTTCGTCACATCAGTCTTCGCAATTCTTTAATTTATTTAGTTCTTTTCATTAAACATACATGATTAAACCATCTACGATATTTTCATGAAGCCTTTAGCTTTTGTGGCGGACCACTCACATTTGGCATTGCTCTTGCCAGCACCTCTAGTGTCTTCTCGGTTCTTAGGATTACCTTTTCTAGCTCCTCCTTGAATGACCATATTGCGCTAAGTATTACACCGAGATACGTGACAGTGTGCCGAAGCTCAACTTACGTCCCCCCTGTCTATATCTTTTAAATTTTTTTGTTCGCTGCCAAATGCCATCGCCTCTGTTTTCTCTGCCTAGTTTTCAAATCCAAGTTCTGTGGCTATTTTACTGTTTTTTCAATTTTCGCCTTGGCTTCAAGCTTGGTTTTTCCTGCGGGCATTACTGGGGTGTCATCGGTAAAGCACACGACCTGAACACCTTCGGGAACTCATGCAATACTGTGTTGAATGCTAAATTCCACAATGTAAATCCGATCACTGAACCTTGAAGTACTCCGCACTCAACTTCCCACATTTCAACAACGTTCTTCTGATTGTTGGTGTAGAACTTGTCTCCCTGTTGATTTATTCTTTCCGGTTGTTATTATTTTTCCGGTAATGCTTTTATTTTTTATCGCATTATTTACTGCACTTTAGGGCATAGAATTACAAGCATTTCTAATGTCTATACTTGCTAGAATCGTGGCTTTTCCATATTTGACGCATTCTTTAACCCAACTTTTCAAGTATATGATCGGTTTGAGAGCAGAGCGCCCTCCTCTAAACCAAAGTAGATGTAGATTTGTATGTACCTCTATTCTTCTTGATTTGCATCCGGACACGATATAAAACTAAACACTCTAGTAGCTTTCCTACATCACCGATTAAACATATAGGTCGCTATGCGCCTGGCTTACCCTCAACTATGCATTTTAATATTAAATCCGGAGATGGGCTTGTCTTCAAATTACGAGCTCTTAAAATTTTCTTTTCGATCGTTACCTCTGGCGGGTTTACTCTCTCAGTTCAATTTTCTGCTCAGCGCATTTCATTCTTTGCATATAGTCGCTACTTTATGTGTCCACTAATACACTAGGGGGCGATCTCTGTGTTTACCCTAGATCTTATGGGCGCTGCTCCTCTCATTTCCTGTCGAATCATTTGTGTCATAGTTGTCCCTGCAACATTTACATTTTGATGTTCTTCATCATCCAAAAATAAGTCCCGAAGTAATTAAAACCAATCCCAGCATTTTACAATTTATTTTATGCGATTGTCTTCTGGTCTCTTGACCGAATTCTTTCATTTTATTTTCCCCAGAAATTTCGACTACATTTTAGCTCTTTATCAAAAATGATGCTATTATGATCATATAACGCTTCCCCATCGCTAATACGGCATCTGCTAATATTTCCTGCCACTTTACTTGATACTAAGGCAATACCGATCGTTGACATACCTGTTTCATAATGCATGTATATTCCTGCGTTTTATTTACTAGATGCAGATCGTGTGATGCCGCCCATTTTTGTAACATGTTCCTTCTAAGCTTGGCTTTCGCAGATCCCCACTATTTAATCCTTAGTTTTGAATTCTTCCGCTACTATATACTTTTATTCTTTGCCACTTCTAATAATTTCCGCCCTAATGTTCTCAGGTTCTCAGGCTTCCAAATGTCTTATAGTAATGTCAAATGGTATTTCCAAGTGTCTTTGTTCGGCGAGAGTGAACCGAAATTAAGGAGTATTCTCATCCCCTTTACAAACACTCAGTCTTCTGCTATCGTTTCGATTGTCATTGATGATCATATATATTGCTCTGTTCTATGTCTGACTCTTTTTTACTTTAGAAGTATTGACTTCTATGTCTGCCTCTCCAGTTTAAATTATTTCTCAGACTTTTTCCCGGTTCTGTTAACAAATTCCGCCATGTAAGCGCTCACCAAGTTTTAAACTGCCCCGCAATTGTTTAAACTGACCTGCAGCACTCTGATAATTGTTTCGGTCTACTGGCTCCTCATTCAAGTTTATGTTTGTGCATGATTTACTACAAATATTAATGTCTGCGTTATTTACCTGCTTTCTTACACAGCCTGCACGAAACAAATCTAATCCAAATTAACTATTTCAATCTTAATTTTTTTTCTCTCCAATGTTTTATTAATATTAAAATTTCCTCTAATTACTTTTACCTAACATCACAATATGTATTGCATTTAAATTGCATTCAAAATTTACTTTTATACTGATGAAAATATATTTTCAATTTTGACTAATACATTCTCGATATAGTTTCAAGATTTAAACTTGTTTGTAATATTTTATTGCTTAACAACTTTTATAAAAATTTTATTACAAGTTTTAAAATTTTTAAAGGAATGAATTATAAATCCCGCATATTAACATTTTAGTAATAAAAGATGAACCTTGTTGCCTAAAAATTTTGCGTCTATTTATATTTATTTTAACATTTTTTTTTACCTTTAAATTCAGAGCTTGAATAAAATATTCAAGATTTTTAAAGGCTATTTGCGATGCATGACTTAATAATATTGAAATATCGTAAACTATCATAAACATTTAAAGTTATGGAGTACATATAAAAAAATATCGAATAAATTCAAAAATGAGATTGGCTATTACCAAATCACTACAAATGTACCATTCGAATAAATATTATATTTTTAGTATTATTTATACCTCACAAGTCACAAACTATTCAGTGTTAATCATTTCAGTTTATAAAGGATTAGTAGAGCGGGGTGAAAACGGAACTGCATAAATAATGAAATAATTTTTTTGTTTGATGCTTTTTGTTAAAAAAATTTTAACTTCTCACATGTAACTTCGATTGTTAACTTTATTGTATATTCACATAACAATAGCAATGTTACATCGATTTTATTACTAGATTATATTTTGCTACATTTACAAATATATAAAGTAAATTATAAACAACAAACCAATAATAACAACAACAATAATGATAATAATAATAATAATAATAATTAAAAAATATTTTTGGCAACTTGATAAAACATATCTTAAGGCTTTTTATAAGTCACAGAAATGTTGAATAACATGATCTTTTCTGAAAATTTCCTTGATGATTATAATAGTAGGTAAAAACTAAACATATATTTAGTCTTATTGTTATGATTTCCAGAGTGAATGAAATGAAAAACTGTATTATGGAAATTAATGATATTAAGTGTAGCATATAAAGATAGTAGTAATCTTTAGGCAAAACTACAGTTTAAATGTGTCTTTAAAATTTGTTGCCTGTAATGAAAATTAATAATAAGTTTATTTTATAATATTCCGATATTTTGCGATATTACTACTTGTAAAAACATCAAGAAAGAAAAAGGATTCAACTGAACCTAGTTTTACACTTCATCTACACTGAAGTGTAAAAATTACAAAATGTACATATTTTGTAACATTACATCCACCGAAAAAGAAGTCATTCCTATTAAAAAAGAAATTAAAAATACAAAAATAGGAAAAAAATTGCAGAAATTACTTACATAGGTATAAACGATAGAACCAAATTTTTGATTATTTGTAAATATTTTTTATTTTTAAAAATCATGCTATATGTGTTAAAATTATTGAATTTTTCTTTTTTAAATTTGTATCGAAAGTTTTAAAAACATATACTTTAGTCTTAGCCTAAAGATTAATTAAGTTTAGTACATGAATCTTATATTTTTCAGTACAAAAATTTATTCCCATTTCAATGATGAATGTCGTCGAAGCTGCATTCGGGGCTGCTTCTGCTACCGCTTTTTTGCTTTCCTCTGCCGCGGCCATGGTATCCATGTGCAGTGTGAGTCCTAATTTTCGCGACCTTTTTGACATTTGCCGGGGAATTGTCTAGTACTCTCTTGACAGCCGATGCGAGTTTTTCCTTTTCTGCAATTTCAGTTATCATTTCCCCACCTCATCCTCTGCGAAGTCTGGGCGCCTGTATGCCTTTTATCTTCATGTCCACCGTAGATTCAATTTTGGCATGGCATACAGGTATTTTCTCTCATCTGCGTTTTTAGTGCACATGGCTACCGCTGCTGTCTTCTGGATGCCACCCGAGGGAGTTTTCCCACGATTTTGGCAAAGGCCTGGCTGTTGCCTTATTGCGCACCTTGCGGACAACGGTCGCCCATGTCAGTCTCTCCTCTTTCTTCTCGCTCTCGGAATCGTCTCGATTAATCCCATTATTTCGTGGTATCCGTATTGGGGCCGCCGTCGACTTATTTCGGCTGGAGGATAATCTCACCTCCCGTCGTCGCTGGTTGTTTGCCTCGCTATCGGAGCCAGTCTGACGCTCGGCTACTCTCCACTGCTTGGCGCCGATTCGACTCCTCGTTTTGCAGCCGCCCCTGTGCCTTCATCCCTTTTTTGAGTTTATTCACCTCTTCGCCCCAGTTCTCTTTTCGCTGATTAAATTGTATTTTTCTTTGTTGAGGAGCTTGATTTGCTCCCCCGCATTTCTCTAGCTTCTTGCTTCTCCCGAAGCTGTCTCCTCATCTTCATCTCCTATCATCGAAGCCGACGCTGTATCTGCTGCCTCCTTTATTTTTGCGACAAATTCTTCCTTCACATTACAGGAGCATTTTGCCGGTTTTTTAATCACGGCCAGTTGTAGTTGGACGTTTTCTTCCACCACCAAGGCGTGTTTGCTGTATAGCATAATTCCTTTTCGGATTTTTGTATTCGCCTGTGACGGCGTCGTTTATTTCCTCTCACTTCCTGCTTACGGTCCTCACGTTCTCAACTCGTTCGAAGTCGTCATCGAAGTTTATTTCGCCGATTAACATAATGTCCTCTTCTATGTTTTCCTTGGGAGATGTTATGTCTAGTCCGTAACTATGCATAGGTTCATTTAAACACTCGTCGCTAAAAATTTTTGTCCCGCCCAAATTAGTTCCAGTGATCACCGCTTGGAGCGCGATTAGCCAGGGCAAAAGGAAAAGTTTCTAAAGCTTATCTTAATCAAGAATGCTAATTAATATTTTAATTATAAAAATTAAAGAATTTCTTGTATCTAAAATGTAATTGTACCACCGAAAATTTCATTCTCCCCTGAAAATTTTGATATAAAAACCAAAATATCAAAACCACAAAAACCCGCTGGGGAAAGTACCGTACCGCTTCGAATATGCTCGCGCATAGTCGGAATCTTCAGTAATACTTAGTATTCCATATGCATTCGGTATTCAGTTTTCCAAATTCTATTAACATGATATCATTGTTTATGCATGTAAAATTTAATCGCATTATAAACTTAATTTTCATTTAAACTCATTTTTCAGTTTAGATACCTGTAAATTAGTCTGATTTAAAATTTAAAATCAAATTTAAGAAATTTAAAAAAGTTATTATCTTGTTCAGGTAATCTAAATAATTCTTCATTAGCAACCTGTTGTTCCAGAGAAAATGAAATAAATCCTTTATTGTAAGAATTCTGTAAATATAAACCAAGGAGTCTTTTCTTTCCTAATCTTTCATTTTTTCCCCCAACGCCGTGACAAAATTTTTTTAAGTTCTGTCCAATTTTTGTTTTAGACTCATTTAAATGAAACGCATATTATCAGTTTGTTAAGTTTTGAGAAATATTTTAATTATATTAAAGGGGCATAGTTCGGTTCAATCGGAAACCATTACGTTCTTCTGATAGGTATATTATTTTGGCTATTTGTCTATCTAATCGTCTGCAATGAAATACTGATTGAAGCATTCACGTGTAACAAACTTCCAATAGGAAAACTAAAAATTAGATTCCGGATTATGAACGCGTCAGATAATTTGTTGATAAAGAAAAATGTCATTTTAAAATACTTAAATGAACTAGATACAATTACTAAGCATGTTTTATGGCTTTTAATGACTGTATATTTCAAACTGGTTTATATAAAAATTATGGAAAAAAGAATTAGTTTTAATGTGTTATATTAAAGTTAATTTAATAAAATTATTGGTTTTTTTTGTTTCTTTTTATCATATTCTTAGACATCTTTTATATTCTGTTCTTTATCTGGAATCAAATTGATATGAATAATTTTACTTTTACAAATAAATTTTTCCCTTATTATAGACTAAACTTCTATTTTGTATATTTTTTTTCTAAATTTAAATTCATACATTATTATAAATCAGAAAATGAAAAATGTAATTCATCAAATTAATTTTAATTTACGGTATTTAATACACGATGATCAATAGATGTATGATCATGTGAAATAAAATTGTGCGGTTTATAACTTCTGCAAAAATTTTTCTATGTTTGATGATCAACACAAATTGTAGAGGCTTGTTTGTTTATTAATATTGACAAATTATAATATTTTGAAATTGATTTTTTTATGTATTAACTATGAAAGATTAGAAAAGTTCATTTTTAGACGTGACATTATCAAATCTTTTTCTGAAGCTTTATGGGTCACGAATTTGCAACATTTAAGACAGTAATGATTAAGAACAAACTATATTTTAAATTACTTTTCCTATCGTGAAATTTCTGATTATGTTAGATGTGGGCAGTGTGCCTTCCAGTTAGAAAAGGTATTTATACTAAAAATTTATTTAATTTGATGTTGTGATGAATATTATAAATTTAAATAAAATAAATTAATAAAACACTTTCAAAATCACAAAATGGTTTAAAATTATCATTATATTTTTTATTGTATCAAAAACTCAATGATTAATTATATATTGATGTTGCGAAAAATTGATTGATTGCAGTTTATTATTGCGATTATTTCCAACAGCATATAAATTTGTGCATTTCGTTTTCATTTGGTTCACTTAATAATTATTTTAAACTTTACTCCTAGAATATTATTTCAGACTTTTTTTTACTAAGTTTTTTATTACTGAACTTTTTTTTTACTTTTAGCCTAGACAATCCCAATGACGAATATAATTTTGATAATTTAATGCTTCAATATTCATTGGATTTTCATAATATAAATCTCAAGGGATTGATAAAAAATATTTTTCAGAATCAGCTCTTTTTATAAATAAAAAATAATTATTTTTAATATAATTGAAAATTTGGTTTTAAATAACATACATAGTTATTTAAAATTCAATGTTATCAGTTTCAGATTTTTCACTTTTTCAGCAAGAAATTTTTCCAGTTTTTCTGTTAGGTTATTACATTGATGCGAATTTTATATTTAATTTTAGGCAATTTTCTATTATATTGATTAAATCGTCTTTATGAGAAATAAGAATTTTTAAATTAATTGAACTCTTAAAATGATTTCAAATTTTTCAATAATTCAATCCAAATTTTTCCATAATAATTAAAATCAGATGTGACTGTGTCCTAATTAGATATAAGTAATTTTATACATAAACATACGCTTGGTATTTTATACGATTATTTTAAACGTTTATTTAAAACAATCGAAGTTAATCAGTTTAGTGTAGTGTGAGATGCAGATAATTATCATATATATTTTTGTAAAAAGTCAGTAATATTACTTATACCTCAGATTATTTTTTCAGTCTTAAAAATTATATTAAAACTTGCGTTTTTTTCCTTATAGGAAAAAGGATTTTAAACCGGATAATTTAAGTAGCTCACTAAACGAAAAATTGCTACTTTGTTCTATAGTTTTAAGTTCCAAACTACATTTAACAGAAAAAACTATGTTTTGCTTTTTGTAATTTACTGGAGATAAAGAAGAATGCGATTGCTCCGAAAAATGAAAAATTTAAGTTGTATCTTTTCATTTTTATGGTGCACGATAATATAATGATAATATGCAAAAAGTTTTGTTCTGTGATATTTTTATATGTAGCGTGCATTGCAATGCACCACATCTGTTATTGAAATATACATCTTTTTTATTGTTGTTATTATGATTAGAACCCTGTGACAAAAATATTTTCAATAAATAAAAATGGCTACTTCATTATCTATTTATTTTTTTACTTTGTGAACTTGAATTTGTAATCCTTTTTTTCTATAATACAATTGATTATTCCGGTTATATATTGAATGGTTATTAATTTTTTCCCTGATAAATTACAATTTTTAAGTGTTTATTTCTCAATATATATTTGATTTTATAAGTTACTATTTAAAAAAATCATTTTAATTGAAATTTCATTAAAAATCATTTTATAAGAATTGACTTGTGCTAAAAGTCCTTTTTTTTGAAATTTGTAGCATATATTTAATAGATCTCCTAATGTTTAATATTCGCTTAATTTTATTAGGTATTTGCCATATTTTTATTTTTATTTAAACTTTGCCTAAATTGTTATAAATTGAAAAATTTTATTAAGAAATATGTTATATCTAATTTTTTAGCCGCAGTTAATTAACGTTGAAGGTAAAATTCTATTAAAATGTACATATTTCTATTGAAATATACATTTAGAGAATGTGTCAATGAACTAAATATTTTAAAAAAGTTTAGTTCAAAGAATTTTTCATAAATTTAATCGCTCAGTGAAAAATAAATATTGCACATAATATTTTAAAAAATATATTCTTTTTTTTATATTTCAGATATTCCATAAATCATGACACTCAAATTTAAATAGCACTTAACTCTTCAATATACTTCGGATCACTTATTAATCTTTATTATCTAATCCAATCAGAACATATATGTTGAATAGGCGGATCAACTTTTTATAATGGAAGACGGCTTTAATTTTATGTGTCAGCATATAATTCCTTTTTATGTTTATAATATATAATTGAGTATTTCGTCTAAAACACTAAAACCATTTATGATTGTCCAGCTTTAATTAAAATAATGTATAACATAATTCACAGATAAAAATTTAAGTCTGACTTCGTTTAATTTTTACTAAGGACATATATATTATATATGCACTTCCAATGTTACAAATGCTTTTTTCTAATTAACTTTCAAAGAAAAAAGGCTTTGTGTAAATTATAAAGGGTATTATCATAAAGGAAGAAAATATGAAAGATTTGCATGATTCAGTTAAAAAAAATATCAAATGCAATCCACTAAGAGAAAAACCCTTTTTTTTGAAAGATAATTTTTGTGTTATCTTACTATCAGGAATTAAAGATTAATGCAGTTAAGATTACTCTTTTGTTATATTATTTTTATCCGAGAATCCAAATGTATAATAATTTCATGTGGCTCGTAACTGATAATTCTAAAAACTTTAAAATTTATGAAAAAACCAATTAGATATTAATGCTGAAACATCAGTTAAGTTCTGATCAACGAGGAGAATTGAACTCGTTGCGTTCGTTTTGTAATTAACGTCGCTCGAAAATATAACTTAGAAAAAAATTAATGAATTTACAATATACATTCTTTCTTTTATCATATTTTAAAGAAATTGAGATTATTTTTTTCAGCTAAAGAAAATTTCTAAAGAGAATTTTAGAAAAAACTAACTCAACAGTTGTTTGATACCGTCAAAATCCGAATCTACAGGATTTCTTCCTTCAAAATCAACCTGAATCACCTAAATAAATAATTAGGATAAAGTCTGGAAAAAGCTTCTACAAGACTAAAAATATCGAACTGAATAAAAAATACCGAATTCTGAATAAATTTATTCAGCTGAAGAAAATGAAACGAACTATAAATTTAAATATATATTTAGAATATAAATTAAATATATTTAAGATTTTAATCTGAAATTCATTTATTTTTCTTTCATTCTTATAAATTTTTGAAATTCTGAAAGATGAATAATAAATATTATTTTTATTTTACTAAAATTAACAAACATTAATCTATTCAGTTTTTATTTTAAAAACATATGATTTTTCATTTTCTTTTTAATGTATTTTAAGAGAGATATAAATTAAAAATTTATTTTTATGTAAAGACACTTTTCTTCAACGTGAAAATAACATATTAATAAAAATCTGGATGACATTTATTTTACAAACGAATAGAAATTTACATTTCAACATTTAAATTTAAAAAATTTACCTCAATTCAAGCATTCGATTTTATCAATAGGAAATCGATTTATCAAATTCGAGCATAAGCTAAACATCGTATTGAACTTATTAGATAATTTAGCAAATGTCTTATTTTTAAATAAACAGAAATGGCCGCTCCGATGAAAAAACGAAATGTTAAGTTGGACGAGGAAAACTTATCTGAAGATGTTAAAAACGATTCAGAAAATGAAGAAGCTGTACGCGAAGAGGTAGGCGTCTCGTCTAAACGGATCAATTTATTTTTTATTTTCTAGGAATATTTTAGAACTTTAAAAAGTATACCATATTATTGCGATCACGTGTCACGAATATATTGGAGAGAGGATGTGACTTGAGCAGAAAGTAAGATTTTGTGTTTGTCTTAGACACCCCTTTGAGAAAAAGGAACTCCCTACTTCCCTTCAGGATGTCGCCTTGGTTTCCGCCATTTTGCTTCATATATCTTTTCGAACCTGCTGTATTTTTTTAAAAGTTTATTTCACAGTTCGGTATTTTTACAATCTTGTAGAAGCTTTTTCCAGACATTATCCTAATTATTTATTTAGGTGATTCAGGTTGATTTTGAAGGAAGAAATCCTGTAGATTCGGATTTTCACGGTATCAAACAACTGTTGAGTCAGCTTTTTCTAAAAGCGCATTTAAATGTAAGTGAATTAACGGAACTGATTATTAGTCAAAATTATATTGGAAGCGTAATAAAACAGGCTGGTACAGATGATGAGGTTGATGATGATGATGACAGCGATCCGAATGAAGTATTTGGAATCACTACCGTTATAAATCTGACTGAGAAAAAGGTATGTTCAAAAGTAAATTAGTTTTGATATTTATTATTCTCACTCATGTAGTTTTTGATTTTCATAAAATTGACATCGCCCTTTTTTCCTCCTTCCAATTTGGAACATTATTATTTATTAGTAAAAATAAATAATAAAATAATTTAATTATCATTAAAATAAGAATTATATTATTGTTTAGCTGTATTTGACATACAGCAGGATTTTAAGTCTGCTTGAGTTTCTTGAAGGTTTGATCCTTCTTTGCTTTTTTTTTATTTTCTAAGATTTCTATTTGAAGAGCTTTTAACTTAAGAGCTTAACCATTAAATTACCTGTGTGCCTTAGCATTCATCTAAATAAAATTTTCTTTACATTTTTGCACTTTTGCATTTAATGTTTAAATTCAATTTATGAACTGAATTCATAAATAAGATTTTATTTTTAATTTTGACAAAATTCATTTAAGATGTTTTCATGTTGGTATATAATAAAATTAATATTTTTGAAACTGGAAATTTTATTTCTAATTGGTTAGTAATATAACTTGGAAAGGAAAATAAAAGTTAGAAAATCACATAAAATGTAAAATGTGAATGTAAAATTTAAAATTTCATGTTTTTGTTAATCTTTTTATTCAGGTAATAATCTGTATCATCTTATCTGATCAGTCCTTATATCTGCCAAGCCTACCATAATTTGGTATTAAAATTTGGATTGGTTATATACCAATCACATACATAATCCTACCTTATACATAGTAAAATTAAACATTTAATTTAACCTTATGCTTGTAGAAACTGGAATGTGTGGCACAATTGAGAACTCTTCTTTTGAATTTGTGTAAACAATATGGATCTGAGGAGGTGCTTTTGCTTGTACAAAAACTTTTGTCAGATAATAAAAATTCAATTGGATTACTTATAAATGAAAGATTCGTTAATATTCCAGCACAAATATCTGTTCCTTTATTAAAGGCTTTAAGGTATGTAATTTCAAGTACATATAGCATAAAATAGTTTTTAAATTAACTTTGAGGGATTCAGAAAAATATTTGCCTTTCATAATTTAGCTCTAATTTATATTGAATTATATTAATTGGAGCTGCACTTTTCATTTGTTATTTCATTTCATGAAATGTTAAAATTAATGTTAATTTAATTCTTTAATTTCCTTAAAGAATAGACCTTAAATTAAGAAAAATTATAATTTTTTTAAATGTAAAACTTTTAATTTTATTAAATATTTCAGATCAGAATTAAAAAGGTCTGTGGAAAAGAAAATGGCATATAATTTCTCATTTCTAATCATGATAAGTAAATTGTATAAAATGGAAATTAACAATGACAAGAAGAAATCAAAGAAAGGAAAAAAAAATTGTGTGGGTTCAGAAATTATTTGGTCAAATCCAGAAGAAGAAGTTATTGACCAGGTAATGTTTTTTGTTTTTTCTGTAACTAATACCAAAATCATAACTTAGGAAAAGTCTATCAAAAAGATGGTTATTATCCTATAAATCCAGTTCTCCAGAGATATGGTTTTGTATTTTAATATTCATAAATTTATATCATAACATCTTGTTATGCTTTAATTTTCATTTGCACACGATTTATCAGTTATTCATAATTAATTATGCTTACCCTCAAGTCTTTAAAGGAATTTTTCTTTTATAGAAATTTCTTATTATTAATTATTAACAGGAAGCAGAAGCTAAGTTTGAATTCTCAGTAAAAGATGAAGCAGATTCGGGATTAATTGGTAAATGGGACGTAAATGACGATGAAATGACTCCAATGCGCCGAGTTCTTTTAATACCATTTGAAAGACTGGATCGAATTATAGAAAAAGTTGAAGAAGCTGTATCCGCGTAAATAGCTAATTCAATTCACGTAAATACTTCAATTTTGAGGTGAGTTATTTGCAAAACATGGAATTCTGTCATCTTACATTAATGTGTGCATGCGAACCGGAAATGGTATTTCATAAAATATCTAATTTTAAATAAAAAATGTTTACAGTGATTTTGTAAATATATTATTTATATTTGTCCATTGTATTGTAAATAAAATAAAAATGTTTAAAATATTTTAAAATTTAATTATTGTCGAATTTTTAACTGATACATTTATTTACACTTAAACAAATATATTCACTTATAAAAATCTTTACATAATACAATATCGTTTTGGCAGTCTTTTCGCTTAATGTGAGGGGGTGTCGAATGAATTTATACTTTTGTTTGCATTCAAGATATTTTTTTTCTTCCCTTTTAAGAAAACAAAAGTTTTCAAAATTTTTCACGATAAATAATATGTACATGAAGACATTTATTTGAATATCAGTTTTTCAAATGAAAAAATTTATACATTTAAATTTAAGAATTTGCGTTTTTCTAAACCAGTAGATAATTTCTTTAATTTTCTGTAAACTTTATATTTTATGAGTCAGTCTCAGTTGTATAATAGAATAGAAAAGTATTTAACCATTATTCTGATCTCGCAGATTAATCTTTTCAACGTAAAGTTGTAAAATCTTCACTTTTGTAATTTTTTTTATAACTAAGTGGGAACTAAGGGGCTTTAATTTTCTTATCATTTTTTTATACTTCTGCTAATTGGTTTTCAAATATTTATCCTTATCATAGCAGCACTCGCAACTGTAAAAGGCCAGACTAATGTGAGAAGTAATATAATTCTTTTACTAAACAATTTTTGTGAATTTTATAATCTCTTAGTATGAGTTTGCTACCGGCTGAAAAATTTTTTTATCACAGTGAAATAACTTTTCAATGCCAAAATTTATTGAACCTGAAATTTAGGACCTTGAATTTTTCTGAATTTTTCATTCACTTATTTCACTTCAGCATTTCACACTTGCAACACCGAAGAATTCAAGGTCCGAGAACAGTGCGAAACCTGCCAAAATGAATAATATTTTTAACACGTCAAAATCCGTGACACAAAACATGACAAAATCCTTTCTAAAGCCCTTTACTTTCTAAACATTTCCGGTTTGTTTAGCGTTATTTCCCGCCAAATCTCCGCTGGAGTCTCCGGATATCAAGATCATCATCTGCTTGGCGAGAATATTTTATACGGACACTTGGATCATCGAACAATTCCTCAACTCCTGGGTTGATCCTCATTTTTATATGTTTGTTAATTATCTTTCCAATACAACCTCAGCCAGTTTGCTTCACATCCGCTGAAGATTTAGATGGCCTTCTTTTGAGTGTGCCTATGATGTTTAACATTTCTTGCACGGCCGGAGGCGTTTCCTCTTTTTTCATTTTCTGCTTCTGAAGTAAATTATAAAAATTGAAAATTTAGAAAAGACAGACAATTCGGTAAATTTAAATGACAGACGTGATTATTAGATTTTTGGTACCTCTGTAGCTTTTAGAGTGAATTTTCCTCCCTTGATCTCGTTAATGATGTCATGGATAGCACTTCCCGCAGCGTTCTGGATCTTGGGTGTCCTTTGGATCCCTAGAATGTTCGCCATGTCTTTGAGTGAATCGTCGCTTGTTGAGTCTTTTTCTTTTGCACTGTTGATTTTTCGAATGCCAGGCGTGAGAACGCTAAAATCGGCGGGAGGTGGAGGTGGAGGCGGTGGTGGAGGAGGCGCCGGTGCCGTGTTGATCGAGTCCAGCTTTAACTGCAGCTCTTCAACTAAAAAATAAATTTTGCTGAGTGACAAAATGGTCACTCACATCCTAAGCATTCCATTTAGGACTTGTATGCTAAGAAAGTGGCACGAAGACGTTTTCTTATATGACAGGTAAAATATGGCAAGATCATTCTTAGCAGTTGTCTTAGAGAAAATAAATTACCGCTAAATAATCTTTGTATAATAAATTTTTTCGCCTTGCAAAAGATTTAAAAACTGCATAGCTTAGAATGCAAATACAATCCGCGATGTAACACATGAAAATGTGATTAGCATCATGATCCAATTTCACCTTTTTATTTTTTCCCAAACTTTTCTAACCTTTCTCTCTGAAGAGTGCTGACAATTGTTCTGCCTGTTCTGCCTTCTTTAGCGCCAATTGAAGCTCGCTTTCAGCCAGTCTGAGCTTCTCTTCAAGAATCTCTGCTTGAGATTCTGCTTCCTTGAAATCGAGTTTCTCCTGAAGCCTTTGAACGTCTGCCGCATGATTCTGGGTTTCTTCCTCTAAGGCTCGCTTAAGATCTTCCACTTCGAGAAGAACTTTAACTAAAGTTTCGTTCGAAGAAATGTCTTCCATTAACAGGCTGCTTTGGTGAGCGAGAACGTTTCTTTCTTTTTTGGCCTGGTATGGATGTTATAACGAATTAGCTTATTAATCGAAATTACCTAATCAGAGCATTTGCAGTCACCTGATTTACCTGTTGAGCTTCCACCTGAAGCCTGCTTGCGGTCATTTTTGCCCTGTCCCTCTCAGTCCTCAGAGCCCTCATTTCGTCGTGAACCATGTATGTCACACTCTCGAATTTCTCCTTCATCAATCTCAGTTCTTGCAATTCCTGTTCAATTTTCTCCTTCGTTTTTCTTTCCTCTTCCAACGATTGGGTTAGATTTATAAACTGCTCTTGAGCCTCAAACTCCAGGAGCCTGGCCCTGTTCAATTCCGACTTGAGCTGCCCGACCTCGTTGCTTAGCTCTGCAACGAAAAACAGTACTGTTTAGCCGGTAAATCAAAGGAAAGATGCCTTTTCGGTAAGCTCCATCCTTGTGCGCTCACCTTGAACTGTTCTGCGAAGCTCTTCCAGTTCGTCCTGACTTTGCGTGTCTTCCCCGTCAATTTCATCCAGAATCTTTTCCAGATTTGATGTTGGCATCAAAGAACTTCTCAGCGCGAGGCTTTCGCGTTTCAGCTTTTTGTTTTCTTTATACCACTGCAGACGAAACAGAATATGATTTTGTTTTCATATTTATGGAACATTATTAATATCGTTTTAGGGTGGTTTGCCTGGTATCTCTAAATTTTCTCAATGATGCCATTGTAAAATAAAAAATTATTTTCCCATATTTTGATAACTTAAAGAGTCCATATTTCCAGCATTTTTCGATTATGTAGTTACTTATTGTCGAAGATAGAGATTTATTGTCGAAGTTTTCAAATGAATAAGTCATATACGACATAATGCATGTAGAGTTTAACACAGTACACATATATATTTCAATTTTACAGCAGGTGAGTATAACTGAATAAGTTTTTTTGTGTAGAAGGATGATATGC
Source organism: Ricinus marginatus (assembly GCA_028565995.1). Taxonomy (NCBI): domain Eukaryota; kingdom Metazoa; phylum Arthropoda; class Insecta; order Psocodea; family Ricinidae; genus Ricinus; species Ricinus marginatus. The sequence continues at coordinate 4,146,773 of JAOWBB010000007.1, read as the reverse complement.
GTTCTCATATCGAAACATTTAATTTTGACTATGTGTTAGCAGAGTATCAAGGATTCGTATAAATTGAAAAAAATTAAATTTAACTAATAACTAGCGAATGTTTAAAGTTGATAGATTACGATAGCTATTCTTGGGTCGAACATATATTTTTCTGTAAAGAGGAAAGAGGCAAATTGTCAAAATTTATGTTTCTTACTGGTAATAATAATTTCGATAATTATAATTTATCAAACTTTCGGATACCATATGAATAATATCAAGTAATGAAAAGTAAAACATACGCAAATAAAGCTATGAACTTTGTTTTCGACGTGGTCCATCCAAATATTATAACAAGTTCTTCATTTGATCTAGCGACTTATAGATAATTTCAAATCTTAATATTTGTTATTTTCCGAGTCACATTGTATAAATAAATTCCTATTATAACGGATTCGAAAGATTGCGAAATTATTCCGTCAAAAAGCAAATTAATTTTCAAAGTGCGAAAGTGTAAATGAATTTCCTTATTTATATTCATTTTACTTTTAAAAAGTATGGAATATATTTAACAGAGCATATGGTATACTGACAATTTAATGTTACTTCACGAATTATTGAAATGATCATATTTTATAACATCTCAGGTTTAGGAGAGTGGTACATAATAACCTGACCCGGATACATACCTGACCTCATTCATAAATATATAAAAATTTTGATATAATGAGTACCTTAGATGCTATTTCTAGTGCCTTATGCAATGTCGTCGTTTCCGTTTCGTATTTGCTGTTCAATTTGTCATAATCTTGATACACTTGCTCGGATACTGCAACGGAATTTAAATGTTTAATATATTAGGACGATTATTTGCTTCTTTTGAATTAAAACAAGTTGGTGGAGTTTCTTTACCTCTTCTCAACTGGTTAAGTTGCTGTGTTTTGTCTGCGTATTCCGCCTGCAGCTTTTGGTGGTCCTCCTCTAGTTTTCTCATCTTTTGTTCAAGACTGTTTTTTTCCCGCAATACTTATAAGAAAAAATAAAGTAGTTTCAATTATATGTGGAGACATTTTTAAAATGCGTATGTTTAGAATTTTTTTTAAATGATTCCCGCTTTTTCCACCGAATTCAGCGGCAAACAACGGGCGTTGACATTACTGTCGAACAGTCCTTGTCCAAGTTCACTTGCTCGACAGTGTGTGGCAAATATGTGTGAAGTTGCCGTTTATTTTGGTGCTATCAGGGGATCGGCGCTGCGAGCCAGCTCAGATTGCGCAGAAAAGACTGAATTTTCAAATGAGTCAGAAAATATATTCGTATGACTAATGTCTTTGTTTCCGGACCGGCAGAAATGCTGCGAAATGATGTAATTCATTCATTGGCCATTTAAAATGTAAAACGAACGGGACCCTGCGATTCGAACCATCTTATCGAAGATGTTTCTGTCGCGGTTAAAGGCTCGGCAGCGTAGCCTAAAAAACATGGAGATGTGAATTTGTGCAGTGGACAGCCGCCATATCAAATACCACGGGTGCCAACCCAGCCATGTCTCAAGGGGGAGATTCCGAAGTTTTTCCTGCTCGAATTGTGGCTGCCGCAAAAACTTTTCGTGGCCATCGTTCGGAATTGATCCGTCGGAGCCGATGGCATTATGGGTCACGATCATTGATTGCAGAAATAGCGATCTGTGATCCTTTTGCCTTAAGTCGCGTCAAATTCCGTTAGATGGAACGATTTATCGGGAGGAACTAGGGGTGGCTTCGCAAATGAAAACCTTCGACAAATTTCCCACTTACGTTTTTGAGATTCCGCGAGCCACTCCTTCCGCCTCCTCTCGGCATCCTCGTACTTCGCCTTCCATCTGTCTTCCGTCTCCTGGCTCTCTTTTCTGTTGGCATCGGCAAACGCTCTCCTGCGCTCCTCCGCATTTTTCGTCCTCAGCACGACCGTCGGCTTGCCGCTTCCGTCCGTTTCCTCAACGTTTTTGGCGAACTCCGAACTCGGTGATTTCATCCTACTTTCGACTCCGTTGACCATGCCCGGCTCGGACAACTTGAGCGTGTGCTGCGTTTTGTAAAGGTGACTTGAATTTCTGACGGGCGGATTTGAGTTCGTTGCGTGCAGGAAAGAGTTTACGACCGTTTTTTCTATCGCCACGTCCGCTTCGCTCAATTCGAGTTTTCCCACAGAGACTTTCCTCGGTATCTGGCTGGAAGGTTTGGCCATTGTCGTGGCGGCGGTCGCTTTATGGAGATGAGATGTATTCGGAACGAACGCATGCTTATTCATCGTGCGATTGAAGTGAAACATTTCGACAATCCTGAGAAGGAATTTACAGTTTTATTAGTTTCTTAAAGAATAGGATTGCGATTGGTCGAAAATGGTCTTTGCCTCCCTCGGAAGTTTATAAATAGTTAAAATGATCATCACAATTCAGCTCTTGTCGGAGGCGAAGTCGGGGCAGCGGAGAGGGCTTAGAGTAGATAATTTTCTTTATACATCACTCCACTGCTAATCAACTCCATTTCCTATTCAATGAGCATTTCAATTTTCCCAAGTTCACTGCCCACTTTTCGCATATCGCCAATTTCTCCTTTCATACGGGCAGCGAAAAGGTTTGAACGAACGAAATGAAAACAATGACGATACTAGAAGTGAAATAAAAAACCAGTTTACTGCATGTCGAAGCCACTGCACTTTGTATCTAATCAGTGCAACCTAAATAGGTAAAGATTACATCACTGCTTACACACCTATTTATGCTTTAAGGCAATACCCACGCTTGTATTGGCATCGTTTCTCCTTCCCAGGATAACTGTACAGGAAATGAGCCATAAACCATTGCTGGTAATTAAATTTATTTTTTGGGGGCTTGAAAGCGCTTCCCGAGCCAGACATAACGAAGGAATTACGGCTTTATGGAATCAACTAAGACCGAAAACTTGTGCTAACGCATTGCCGACTTGATTTTGCTTTATACATCTCTTCCCGGGTTTCATGCTCGCTAAGGACCGTTGTTGCTTATAAAGACGGGACATATTTCGGGGTCAACGAACACAAAAACAGAATATCTCGCCGAACCCGTATGGAAAGCCGGTACCGAATCGACAATTAAAATTTCCGAACTTACAACGAAGGAAGTAATTTAAAACCGAAATGCGGTCTTGGCTATTGTAAGTGGAACGCGAAGCAATCGTGAAACAGGCTCGAAAAGAGTTAAATGTTTTTGTGTTTTCATGGCGAATGTCGCCGTCACCTAAGAAAGCCTAATTACACGACCTGAATGCTTTTGAATTCAGCAAGAAACACGCTCTTCACGAAACGGGCTTTTCCCGTCGACGAGAAGCTTTCAAGTGTACTCGCATGTCGAAATTGCCGGCCAGGATGCTAGTCGAAATTTCGTTAATTGCGCTCCGCCATTTGGTTACACGTCGTTTCCGCCATCCACCTCTCCAAATCGCTTACATGGACGGAGCCGGAGAAACATTGCAAAAAGTACCTGAATTGATATGTCTGCGCCTGCCACCCCAGTTTATTTACTTCACAGCAATAACAGTTTTATCAGCACGAATTTGCTATGAGACAGCGAAAACCTTGGATTTAGGTTAATCGAATAACTGTAATGCAATCCCGCAGAGTGACAGTTTTCGAAGTCGATTTGTTTCGTTGGGCGTCGGAAGTGAAAAATTTCTTCCGTTTCAAACATATTTACTTCAATACAGGAAAATTCTGACAAATCCCACGGCGACGGTACCGTCTCCTTCAGTCAGACCGGATATGCGACTAAATTGAAACGAGGCAGCGATCCAGCCTTGTCAATGAGTCTCTCAATGCTTTTCTCGGATCATCCGTTAACAACGGAGGATGATAATCGAAAATCCCCAGCGGACGCGAAATCTTCCAGGTTCCGATGCAAAGAAATGACCGCGCACAATTCCAGGATACTTTTATAGAAAACGGGGATCAAAGGACGCATGGCGCAGTGTGCAAAGATGATGCAGTGCATTGCAAACCCGTCCGGAGAACGCAATGGGACTTCCTACCGCGATGCTATGCAAACCTGACAGGACCAGAGGAGATCCAGATCATGGGGACGATCGCAAGCCACGGTATCCGCCACTACATTGTACATGAGATACATATATATATATATATACAATTCCATCTAGATTTGAAAATACGGCGCTGAGACCTCGAAACAGCAAACACATCCGAAAATTTCACCTAAAGCTGATTATGTATAAATTGAAATGTACCAAATGGCTCCCTCCATCTGGTTTTCCCTCTTTCTACAAAAATACATAAAAAAGCTTTAAGTTATTTGATGAATAAGCAAGATCAGGCCTCTTATGTGTAATTGTTGCACGTGTATTTCTCATCTCCCCAATAGCACATATGCCGAGTGCTTGGTTACCAAACTTCGTGTACGGAAATCTGGACATTTTGCCATAGATATTTATCTGCTTAAATATATACGATTTCGACTTGAGATCTCGGTGGTAGATATTCCATGTCAGCGTTGAATGCACGGCGTTAACCAAGTGCCAGCATGTGGAAAAGCAGCGAGCCGTATTTTTTATTATCCGAGCCAAAACGCAGATCACCCATCTGAATGGAACGCTCCTTTTAAAACTATTAATTTCCACGCAAAAATATGTTTTTTATAATTTACATATGGAAAACAGTGCGAGCTCCGCGAGTCTTTGCGTTAAAATTATTTATAAATAACTTTTTTACAATATTTTATGGGTTTAAGACATCGATCACGCGGGGAGTGCGCCCATTAAAAATGCGTCGGGTTTTTAGACATCGATGACAATCCCATCCTGCGGGAGTCCGATTTTCCGCAAATAGACAGACTTCCGAACGATACGTCATAATGTGTAATCGCGGTGACTGCCGAAATAGAAATGCAAACCTGATGCACAGTAATGATCGAACGAGGTACGGTAATGCGGCCGCCGCAGCAGCCTCGGTCCCGCGACACCTCGGGACACTTTTCGCTTCAGTCTCCCCCCAGACCCGAGACGTACCTGTCGAGAACAATAAATCGACGATGGGTGGCAACTCATGAATCACCAGCACGTACGCGCACACAAAGCCGAGGTAGAACCGATACTGAAGGAATGCCTTCTCGTACAAGGATAACCGGATCCGAGGCACAAGATTAGCAGTGGCGCCTCGCGCGAAACGGGCACCTGCGACCAGCTTCCTCACGAATGTCGTCTGCTTCCCGTCACTAACGGTCGCCGAGGTCGTTCGCGGCGATTTCCTCTTCCTAACGTTTTCCTAACCTCTTCCCGTTCCACTTCTGCCCTCGCTCAACGATCGATTTTTCAAGCGTCGTGTAACGCAATGCAATCACAATGTGATTTGTGCGTTGCCGATTTGATCGCGGACCTCGCGTCTTCGTCGAATGCGAAAGAACCTGAAAAAGGGCCGTTTGTTCGTGTCGGCGACATTGCTTCCGATCAGTTTTTCCTGTGCGTGCCAGCATTTTGATCCGAGCGGTTGCCGGGCACGAATGCGGAAAAGATAAACGTATTAGTTGAAAGATTTTAAGGCGGAAGCTATCCGTGGGCTACGCTACAGAACCGTGATTGCGTTCGATACCAAACTGCACCAACCTAATTCTGTACTTGTCTGATTTAAAACGGGCACGATCCATCTCTCGTGTCATTCCGAGCATTTTTAACTGTGCTCGTTCTCCTCGAGCGTCGACACTTCCCGGCGACGATTCGACGCCTCCCGCGAATACTTCCGCGTCGGATGTGTAAATTTCGAAAAGCGGCTCAAACGGGCCATGTAAATGTGCCAAAGCGCGCGCGGTTGCTGAAATAGGTAATTAGGGTTGGGCGCTTTAGCATGGGGCAAATATGGAGAAAACGTAAAAGAAAGCGGAAAAATTAGAGAAAAATTACGTTAAAAAGCTGGATATGGTCCTGATCGCGGCAAAATGCCGTTAACTCGAGTTTTAAATGAGCTTTCAAGCTCCGTCAACTCATTCATTGAGTAGCTTGCGGCTCGGAACCAGGCATTACTCAAACTAGAAAACGCACTCACTTTGACGATTGTCCTATTTAGACCTTGATGACCGACGACCGATACAGTAAGTGCTGATATCCTGACTCAGCATTGTCGTTCAGGGACTAAACATCGCCCATATTGATGTAAAACAATTGACACATGTTGCAGAAAAGTTCTCAAAATAAGAGCGGTTTGTTTTCGCACGTTTGATCGCCACAATAAGTAAAATTAACCCTAGAGACTTTTTTTTTAGCTTTTAGATGCAATCTTCTACTTGTACACTTAAAAAAATACAAGGGCAAATCACAAAAAAAAATGGCGAAGGCTAAAATATTTTCCCGTTTGACGGTATTTCCGTAGTGAACGTATATCATTTGATTACTCTTTCTTTTTTTTCCATACACAAACCTTATGTATATATCAAATGTGGCAATTATGGTAAATAAGCCTTTTTAAAACTTCATTATTTCTTACTTGACATCATCTACTCTCTCTCCGGCCTTCCTGAAGACACATCACTCAAAAAAATATTTTTCTGTTAATCTAAAAACTGCTCGATCATTTAGATTGTGACCTGAGCCTGTAACATTTAACAGTAAAAACGTTTTCAATAGACAATGGGAATCTTCACATAAATTTTGCACTGAATCGAGTCATTTAATTTGACTGGAAAAAAGAGGAAGTTTCCATCATTCGCGACGATTTTTCGCCATCTTTTTAGTTTCGCGAGGATTTTTATTGTATTCATTTTCGAAATAATACCGAATTTTACTAAAAACCAAACAAAATAGTTTTCATTTACGCAGTTCGTTCCTTTGACCTTTTAATTTTTATACTAAAGAGAGCGCGTACTTTACTTACGTTAAATTTTTCACTACCTAACCTTGAATATTCTTTAAAATACTACGAACAAGATTTAAATAAAAAAAAATTTATTCTCTTTACCGTGCACGGTTATAAAAAAGTTAACGGAAGCTATTAGTTTTGTCGAAAACCGCTAGATATCGCGAGCATCGCTTTTCAAGACGTGGGATTTAATTTTTTTGTCGCGCATTGTTCAAATGTCGACAATATTTATTTATTTTTTCGAATAGCAGAAAACAACTATGCGAGGCCGTTAAAGATGGTTCCCGAGGTAAATTCAAAGAGAAACAATAAGCATTCCGGAATCCAAACCTTTTTTTGTTGGTATTTAGCTAGTTCAATTAAATAAATTTGGTTCATTCTTTAAAAAACTTAGTATCAGAATAATTACGCTTGGGTCGCAAATTTTCCAACCGGTAACAACGATTTTTTCTTTCTTTCAGTTAATTTCCCTGGATGCCGAAAATGATGGTACCGCATTTACTGTTCTTAGGGCTTTTTTTCTTCGCCGATTTAGGTAAGTACCGGTTTTCGATAAACCCACGGATGTAGGGTGTGGTTGGAAAAAGTAAAAACAACAAACGGTCTCGGACCGTTTTTTTAAAATCGATACGATTCCGACCGGCATCGCGGAATTTATTTTTCGCCCCGATTCGTGCCGAAAAATGTTAGAAAGAGAAAATCCAACATACGCGGAAAATCGCCCTTTTCCTCAACTTAGTTTCCCAAAGGTGAATTTATGGAAAAGCGCATGTTTTAACAGCTTGCCTAGACGAGGGGTTGGCCTTCGGCTTTTATTCACCACGCCTCTCTCCCTGCTCCCAACTTTTATTAACATCGCTTATCCGGCCACGGCTTGGCCGCCTGTCGCAGCATGACCGTTTTTTTTTCTCCTATTCAGGAACGATCTGTCGCCAATCCACAGTCAGTTGCAGTGACCGTGACCTATTAAAATGTTCCATATGAATCTAAGATTGGGTGCATGAATCGCATTTTCTTGAGGATACTTGCCTTGCGTGCTTAGATTGTCGGATGGGTAGAATGACGACGTGACTGATGGGGGGTTGAATTTGACGTTTTATGAATTTTTCAGTCCGGTTCTTCAAATACCTCAAATGGCAGTCCCAGTGTCCCACAATACTTCGCCAGTCTCCGAAGCAAACATCATCAGGTGCATGCCACTGCAATCTGAAACGTGAATTGATTGTCCCGTGCACCGATGAGAATAAGAATCAACTTTCTCCAATAATGAGCCGAAATTATTCAGCATGATTTTTTACAATATTATTTGTTGCACACTCCGATCTTCCGCATGTTTCTGCATTTGTTCCATTTTCGTGCATTCTCTCGGTGTGGCAGGTCGCATTCGTGGGAGCGAACCGAGTTTTATGTGCTTTTGTTGATCCGGAGTCTCTCCGCTTCGGATTTTCTGATTAAACCTCGATAAGAAAAATGATCGGAAGCTGCAGGTGAGGAGCAACCTGCGCGAACTTTCCAAAACTTCCAGCTGACTGGCGAGAGACTGGAGAACGGTCTTCACTGCGCTGGCTCGTGGAAGAAGATGCCTTGTACATGATCATACTTCAGTTGCTTTCGGACCGGTGTCGCAGCATATACATCACCCTTCAACGAACCATAATGATTTCATAGCTACTTTCCTTATATTATTTATTTATGTGAATTATCAATAGTTTATTTTGTTGTATTTTTTTTTTAGTTGAATTTTTTTGTTTTCCCCTCGATCTTGCAATGACTTGGATTACCACTAAGGATTACATTTTTTTTGTCGGCGTATTCTTGCTGGATTTCGCTTTAGGTGAGTTCTCGACTTAGTAACCGAAAAAGAATTTATTCCATGCTGACAAAGCAAAGTAAAACATCAAAATTAGTATCACACATTTTACTAGATTAAATTTTAGATTTTATATTCCGCCGTCATGGAAAATCGATCTGGTAATTTTAAGTTTTCATCTAACACATTCGAGTTTGCCGACGGCTTTTTTCTTGAAAAATATTGTTATTTTCGGTCTTCTGAATCTCAATATTCTATAATGATCTGACAAAGGCAGATTTGAAAAATCTCATTGGATTTTATGGATTTAAACACAAAGTCCTGTTAAATACATTCTTTGCTGTTATTCCATTGATATTCATCATATTATTCCATCTTAATCTTATTTTATTAAACATCGTTTGGCGTTGTATCTTAAGACATAGAAACAATGTTTAACTGAACACATCATCTTTTTATTCTAATATAAGAATTAATCGGAAGCTTGTATGAAAGTAATAAAACATTTTTTCAGATACATTTTGAAAAGGCCATCTTACTTTTTCTTATTCTTTCAATTAATGAAATAAATTGACTCTTTAACTATATTATTTTTTGCATTATTATTTAACTTAAATATTTATATTTTCATTCAACTAAAGTTTCGATATTATTAATCAGTTTATATGTGTTCCTATTTTTATCAATTACATTCATCTAATCTGTATGAATAAAAAAACAATAGTATTTTTTATTACATTTTACGACTGTTTGTGGTTAGGAATTATCATAATAAAAAAATATAATTTACATGATTTTCCTTTTGAATACAGATTTGAGAAAATAATACTAGATACCAATTTATTTTTAAGTGTAAGTGCGTTTTCTTTAAGGAAAAAATGGTAAATGATTCAATTGTGGTCAGGTTTTGAATACAAAAAATGTTTCTCAATGTATTAATCAAAGTCCGCATATTGTTTTATATTCTGTCGATCAAATTTAGAAAATGAATGAGAAAAGTTATCAGCAGTTACACTTGGTTGCCTTTGGTGGATTTCCCTTATTTTCAACCCCTCTGTTTTTTAATTTTCTATTCGCTGCAATATTCATCTAAGTCACTATAGATTCTTTGATTTTTTTTATTTACGATTTTATATTATACTCCTAGAACGATGTAACAATCCTGGAAAATTTTTAGTTTTAAATGTTATAGATATTTTCAATTTCCATCAACATTTTTCCCGGTTTTCGTAGCACAGTTTTAGAAATGTTGAACATTTTTAATTTGTAAAAATATATGATTCATTTAATTATGCTGTATGCAATTTTCTGATATTTTCTTTTGAGTATGAGAAGCAGTTTTCATTGAGAATCAATAAATAAATTTCGAGCCTTTCCTAATTTCTAACCAACTGCGCAAGCCTTTGACATCTTTCATTTTAAAATCCGAATGTCTCATGCTGCAAGTCGGGTTTGGCAGTGCTACGGCTAAGAAACGTTCGATTGGCGCTGATCCTCCGCTATATGATCATAGGATAAACGAAAATGAATCTGCTCTGTGAAGCGAAATTTCAGGTTTGACAACAAAATTGAACACCCAATCTTCCGACGTCCATCCAATTGTCGCAAAGGTGCTGACACAGACGAAATCTATAAAGGTTGAGGATTGTTATATATTTTCTCTAAATTATGAATCTTTATACAAAGTAATATATAGTACTTTATCGGAAAAGGTTATAATTACAAACAAATACCTGCTTTTCGATGTAAACCATGTATTTTATGGTATTTAATTTATTATATTATTGCGTATTATATTCATTGTATTTTTTTATTATCGTTTTGTATCGTTTTATTTTTTATTATGTACTTTATTTATTACAATAACAACTGGAGCGTTTGTCACTTGGATGAACAAAATCTTTATGTCTGAGGTATAATGCTTTTATTCACTTCCGTTTCACGTTTCCTTTGATATTACCAGAACAAACCTGATTGATGAGTAAATTCATGCACTGAACTAAAATCTGTACAGCTGTTTGAATGTGAAAGTAGCATATGCAAGCAAATAATATAAAGTAGCATGGATTTTTTTAAATTTAATAATTATACTGAATAGTGTAATATTTATTTCAACTAATCTTAGCGATTAGTGACATGAAAATACTCTGTTAATTGGGACAAAAGTGTGTTTTACGTTCAAACACTGAATATTAAATGCTAATGACATTTTAAGTTAAAAAATTTGTTTTTCTTTTATTTAAAATCTCATTCATAATTTGCAATCAAAACGTGTTCATCCGCTGCCAATTGAACTTAATGCATAGCTTTTGAGTTCGGTATAAATTCCGAATACTGAATATATCAATAACATAAGAGAAATTTTTATACTCGCATTTTGCATTCTTTATGGGAAAAGCTGAAATTCAGAAAAAAGAGAAAAGGATTTTTATTCCGAAAATTTTCTTGCCAAAAATTATTAATTCCGCTGATGGGGAAGGAAATTAACATGAAATAATTTCTCGCATTGAATTGCCGATTATTTAATTCATTGCTGTTTGTCGGCCACATTAAAAGATTATTATCATAGAGGTTAGCTGTTGACATCACAGTGAATCCAAATTGGTTCTCGAGCTTTAATTTAGTATCATTAAAGGAAACTGCTAAACATTCAACTTAAAGTTATGCGACAAACAATTCTTTTCGATAGCTGTATTCTTCCTTTTCCATATGAAAAGAGTACAAAAGATATCTGCACAAAGTTTGGAGAGAGCAAATAAAGTGAAATATTTCATGCAAATCCATAATAGGTGATGTATTCACAATTGTGACAGTTTTGATAGGTGGCGTATCAATCATTTTGCACCATTAATGGTTCATTTGCTTTTTATTTCCGACATTGGCATTTCGTGAAAGCGTCGATATTACCAATTTGAAATTGAGAGCGAATTATCGAAGTTTTGATTTTGTGCCCTTTTCTCTGGCAAATTTAAGGCAAAATAAACCCAAACTTACCACAGGCCCGTCAAGCCCGTCAAAAAAATCGAAGTTGTTTTTTTGGACTCGCGATCTAATAAAATTACTCATATTTTCTTTTTAACGTCTCTCTGTCTCTTTGGTAAACCATAATTTTTGCTATTCGACCAATTAATTGCGGTTCTATTCCTTATTGTGAAAAATGGCTTGGAAGGAAAAATGTATGAAATATTTGCCTTGATATTTTACAACAAGAAAGAAAAAATGAGTGAAATATTGTCTTTAAACACACGAATTTTCCAACATAAAATTTCCCATCGGACGTTAAAATGTTTGATTTAATCCACACGAGGAATAGCGAATGAGAGGGAAGAGATTTAAAATTGAGGGTTGCAAACAGAAACAAAATAGTCGTATATATTTTGGTAAGTAGCTCAGATACCCTTTAGATGAAAATTTATGCAAAATTTTGAGGACTTCGGTGAAGAGAATTTCACATGGTTATTATTATGTTAGTACTTTCATTAGTTTATGACATTCTAAAAAAGCGAAAAATTGGGAAACATATTAGCATGGTGAGTCAAACATAAAGCCAATATAAATCAGTTTGTTGATCTTATTGCGTCGAGATTCCTCAGGGTCCATTCATTAGATTCTTTTCAAACAGATTGATGAGTTTGAATCGAAGAAGTTGCTATGGCAATGAGTAGACTTAAAGATGACTGATAGCGAATCTTACGTATTGAATTTAACTGCTTTTGCATTTTGACAATTTGGACATCTTCTGTTATGGGGACAACAAAAAGCCGGGAAAAACTCCGAGCATTCTTTTAGTCTGATTCACGGAACATTTTCATTTTTAAAAATATTTTATAATTAATTCCATTCGTTCTGATAAATTTTCCACCATCCTATATATTTATAATTTTGATAAAAAACTTCCTTACAGTGAAAAAAAATTTAAAATTGTTTCTTTATTAGCATAATTTTTAAATGGAGCAAACGTAAATTGGTTGTTACATTAGGGATAAAAACTGAAGTAGGTCTAAAGAACTCAATTATTTAAAAATATTCTCTTGATTTTTGGGGTTTTTCCCTTATTTACGGGTTATTTATTCAAAGCTGGTATTTTGATAAATACCATGGCAAAGATTCTTTTCTCATAAAACACCTCATGAATGAAAAAATCAGTAATTTATTGAGGTATAATGAATTTAAAAACGCACTAATTATTATACCCTTCAACCGTAAATATCAATCACTAACCATAAAAATAGACTGATTTTATGGGAATATTGTTATTAGCAAGTTTTTATTTTAATAATATATACAAATATAATCATTTTTAAAATTGAGTCTCAGATACAATGTGAAATAATGTATAACATCAAGAACATCTTTAATTTAAGATCTCTCGTATTTATAGGACAAAAGTAACAAAAAATTACGATGTAAACGTTATGAATTCGTATATCAGCAACAATTACGTATAATATAATATGTATGGAACAGATAATTATTCGTGTTTTAATTATCCATATCACAAGGCACCCTTCGTATGAAAGAGAATCAGTTTCAATCGGCAAAAAAGGTTATGCTTTCTAAAGGACCTTTAAGCATCTAAAAAATCAATGCAATTCAAGATTTTGCTTAGCAACGGCAACCGGGAAACTCGCTTAAATTGGCTTTCCGAGGCGCATCATGATTTAGATAATACCAATTTAGCGGCTTTGTTCTGAATAGCTTATTCCAAAGTCGTATACTTCGAATACGAGTTTGTTATTCGGAGTGATGTATGTAGTGATTTAAAGGATTGTTAAAAAGTAAGGATTTGCAAAATCGAATTCGGACTTTCCAAATGGGAGATCCCAAGATTCTCATTCTCTACAGACAATTTCTTTAAGATATGGATCTAAAGTCAGACCAATCAATGCACTTTACCTTTTAAAATAATTTTAGCAAAACTGATTTTCAGTCTGCAACGATTCTTTGTTCTAGTTTTGCCAAAGCATTTTTCTCCCAGATCATTTAAGTTAGTACATATTAAGAGGCAAAAGTCAAAATTACCGTATATCCCTAAGAAAAAAAAATAAAAGCCTAAGTCCTTTCATATCAGGAAAATGAAGTTGTGAATGAATTTTTTCTAGTTTCGGAGCTTATATTTTATTTTATCTGTCCCGATATTTTAGAATTTAAAAATTCTCCATTGTCTCACGCATGCAAACGATTAGTTCATGATAGATTTCAACGTTTCATTTAAATTTATTTTCTTATGTTTTATGTATTTTTCCACTTTTTTTGGTCGTGTAAGATTCATTTTATTACAAAAATGAACTTTATATTATATTTTTTGATACATATTCGCTGTCTAATCACTCCCTCGTTGTATTTCCCTCTCATTTAGTTCGCAAAGACTAATAATCTTCGAAACAAAGCTAATATAATCTACCACCCGGATCGATAGACACGTGCTCTTAAAAGCAACCTAATGCATAAAAGAAGAAGGGTAGATGTCGTGGATTGGGGATGGAAAATTTTATTTTTTATGCTTTGAAGTTAGACAGCATGATCGAACCTTTTTTTTATCATTTGCTTCATTAAATGTTAATGCACAGGTTTTCCCGAAATTATTCCAAAGAGGAAAATGAATTTTCCGCTTCAAATTCATGAGGTGTGGCCGACAGCCAAAGGAAAAATGCGTCATATCAATATATAAAAATTTAACCGGCATTGCGAATAATTTTGCAGTTCTCAACCATACAGACACCATCGATACAAAATTTTCATTCTTTTCTCTCTAATGGTAACGCTTTGGGATATCATTCATTGCAAAAATCACATTTTTAACGGCACATAGTTTTTAAGAGTATTGAAAAATTCCGTGTAATTCTATTGATTCATGTGATCTAATCCAAAATATTGAGAGCTTCTAATGGGCCTAGAGAAAATCGTATGCCATTGCTAAAAAGAAAGAGTGTTGGTTCGATTTGACGATCAGATGAACCTGTCTTTGATATATAATACAGATTTGAAAGCAATATGCAAAATAATGTATGTGTTTCAATGAATCTGAAAAGATGAATTTTCGATGGGCGACGAAAAAAGAAGAAAAATTATCCAAAATGTAATTTTGTATTGGACAAGAGAATTTCAGGGACAGGCATGTCTGGAAGTGTTTGGATTACAACTCTGTCGGGGAGGAAGCAAAGCGTTATCGTTGCCATCCGTGGGACGACCGACAGACAGTAGTTCCTGTTTTATGCGGCTGGGATATGAAATTTATTTTTCATGCCCGTTTGGCTGTATGTTAAATGCTATTAACGCCACGGTCATTTTTTATAGTTTTTTATTACATCATTATAAAGTTAGAACTAAACACGAATTACTTTGTGTCAGCTAGGAAATCTTTCCAAGTCAAACGTATTATATTTTTTGAGCAAGTTTATATCGCTTTTTTTATATAATTTTAAAAAATTTAATGATTTACCAAATAATTATTGATTTAAACTGAGTAAAACTGCCAATTTAAGTATTGTAAGCTGCATTTTGTATTTTTAGCACTAGAATGGTTTTTCCCGGTAATCGCCGTACGTTATAGATAAGAGATGGGGTGAACGAATGGGGAAAGGAAAATCCTCAGATCAAATCCCCCTCGGCCTCGATTTGGGCCGTTATATAACCGTTGAAACCGAATCGTATTGGGAAGATTGAAGAGTAGATGTCATCCCGAGGGATTTTCATGAAGGGTGATGATTATATTAATACTGAAGCTGAGGGGTGGATTATTCGATGATAGTTTCTAAGGGTTTCTTTTATGAACTCCGTCTCCCCCGATCATTATGGCTTTCCAATTCCGTTATTGTTCCGTATCTGAAGAAAAAGTCTTATCCCACACTTGTTTCACTCGGAAATGGAGTAATATATTTTAAGGGTGCAAAATTTATCAATTTCTCAATTTTCATGTGATTTACGGAGAAAATATATTTTCCAGGATATTCCGGTTCGTCGTAAAAGTTGATTCTTATTAAAGGGTCGTCGGGGAAATGAATATTATGATCTTTATCTGAGATCTCAAAATCAGTCATTGGAAAAATTAAGAGTTATCCGTTTAGGAAATGAAATAATCGAACAACTACATGTGAAAATGAATGAGCATTGAATGTATGGAAATAATGTGCAGACGTGTATGCAAAATAACCTAAAGGTCAGAACAATACCAATAATTAGTTATAATTTCCCTAAGATCAAGTCGGGGGAAAAGTCGCGGTTTCCTTATATGATTGTGTTAATAGCAATGATTTTTAGGGGCTTAAGCATGACAAGGGTTTTCCCAAGAAGATATCTAGGTAAATCACTCTACAAATACAAATCCGTGACTACACCCAAAATGAAAAAAAAACTTTACAACGAATGGGCAGCGGTTCATCACCGTGATAGACGATTTTTCACAAGGAAACAAAAAACTGGAAGAAAGGCAAAGAAATCGATAAAAATTCAAATGATTTAGAAAAATTCGATTTTAGAGTTTTGAAATATTTTCCTGCCTCCATCGTGAAAAGCTCAACTTTTCCTTAAAATTTATTAAAAAATTGATGTTCTTCACAACTTATAGAAAAAAAATAATAATAATTGATTTACACTAAAATGATGGGATTCGGTTAACTGATATTCAGAATTGGAAAAAATCATTTCGAAACTGTGCAGAATCGCTACACAGGGCTTGTAAACCGATTCGGGTAATATTCCCGCTGCGGATTTCGGCAGCAAAAACATTTTCAGAGTATTAAACCGGGGGAAAAACATAATGACGTGAGGATTTTTTTTATGGATGCGATTTTCCAAAAAAAAGATCGATTCCACTGGAGAGATTCCGTCAAGGAAAAGAGCGAGGAGAGGGTGGATGAGATTCCTTCAAGTTTTCAAAAAAGTGAAATAATAAGAATTTTTTATATGAGCCAATTTCGATATTTTCATATCGATATAATTCCATCCGAATGCTGCATCTAAATATTTTTAATAAACTCTACATGGCTTGAGAGAAACATAATAAAATATACGGATATTGTAAAATCAATATGAAATCGCATTTTTGATCTCCATTCAGTTCATCAAAGGTTAGTTATTAACACTCGAATTCACTGTAAGCTGTAACATAAAATTTTGAGCATTTCCACGCTGTAGTAGAATGAGGATTTATACAGCCGATTGTAATATATGAATTTTATACAGGGTCGCCAAAAACCGCCGCCATACGTTATTCCAGTGGCAAGAATCTCGGCCAATTATTACGCAAATTTGCCTTGCTTTCCCTTTTCTAATTTTACTTTCAATTTATCCAGCATCATTTGGGAATTTGCGCGAGTTTGTTCTCACAGAGTATAATAGTTCACATGCCATATTTATGCAATGACGCAACGGAATGAATGAAAAACTTCATTTCTTGTACTTGGCATGGTTTCTACACTTGTTTTGTTTTCCAGCGTAATTTTAGCTAGAGTTGGGGGTATTTTGAAACAATTTTTTACCAAACAACTGTCAATATTGAAATCCCCAATGTGATGCATCCAGAAGGAAGAAGTCTGCAATGAATGGAGTCAAGATGAACTGAAAGAGGAGAATTTGATCGATTTCGCCTATCCCATCAACCCCAAATCAAATTCTCCCGCCAAGGATCATGATCATCCCGAGGGAAATTCTGTCCCTAATGAACCGTTTTGTAACTTATGAATTTTTCATTCATCATTTTTTTTCATCCCCTTTACTCCCGTCATTGTTTCTAGTTCTTGTACGTCAAACTATTTAACTTTCAATGATCTCCTTTGGTAGTCACCTGTCTTGTTGTCGGGGAAGTGGATAACTAACGATGTCGATAGCGTTCGGTTTTATTACCAAATCCTCTTTACAGATGGGGATTAGTTGCTAACAAGCTCTGCCGCTCTAACTAGGTTGACCCACGCAAACATTTACTTGTAATAAATGTTTAATGCAAAAAGAGATGAAACCCGGGGCTTGATGAATTATTATTTTAATGACTCATAAAGAAGTTGGAGGATTTATTTAACGAAAGAAAGGATTCTGGAACTTGCAGACTGAAACTTCACGCAATTCAACATACACTTGAAACTAAATTGCTTGCGAAACTAACCTTTTTATAAAACAGAAATGAAATTTTTTTGAAACTAGGTTGCGATAGCAATTTTGCAAAACAAAGTTTTAAATATAATTAAAATAATGAGAAAGTACTACATATAATAATGAATTATTAAAAAATTATATTATTGTTTAGTTTAAAAAGTTTGTCTGTAGAACTTCATAATAAAGAAATTTTGATTATTTATTTATTACACATGGCAGAACGTGTTTAATGTAAAACCTATACGGATTTCAAAACTATCTTTTTTTAGTCAGTCTTTTTCTTATCCAATGTCTTTTATAGCGAGCTCCTTTTAAATTTATGTGCAGTTTTCTCGCGCATCAGAATGTGAGAACTTCTACGCAAAGTATAATTTTATCTGTTAGGTGTGTAAATTCAATCAAGTTTTTATAGCAATAACTGTTGTATATGATTCAGTTCCTTTTTATTCGATATTATTCTGCAGAGCCGTTGTCTATAGTTTAACCACTTTAAAAAAGGAAATGTCTTAAAATCGACTATATTAAATATCAAAAGGCAATAATATTCCCTAATAAAGATCTTCACATTTTAAAATCAGAGGAATTTAAAATATTATTCATTATTTTTCAAATTCCACTTTGTATATTGAATTCTGCATTTTGAATGTTAAACAATTAATATGTAATTCACATAAAATTTTGCATTCATGACCGCAAGAAATTAGGGATAATAAGAGGAAATTGAAAATGCGAAACCCTATTCATCAAAGGGGTTGGGAAGGCACAGAAATGCAAAGCTTTCACTAACTGTATGTTCGCTTCTTTAATAATAATATTACAGATGAATTTCTTAGTCCGTGAGCAATTTTTGTAAATGAGATTGAATATTGCTTATAATCTGGACAGTCCTACGCTTTATAAAAAGGATATTGTCCTCATTGTAAAAGTTAAAAAGCTAAACCCGTAAAAATTGATATGAAATTAAATGGATATAAGATTAATGTTGAACTGTAGAAGTTTACTAATTATGAGAAAATTTAGATCTAATTCAATATTTTATAAATGACATCATAAATGGCTTATGGCACACCAAGAATTCAACACTATTTCAATGGCTGGTAGATTATTTTCTGACTTTAACTCCTATGTTCAATAGCTGACCACTTGCTTTTATATCATGCAAAATTGCGCATTATAATGTTCATCTTGCCGCCGAAGATAAAACTTACTTTTTAAAACTCTATATTTTCCAAAGATCCAAAGAAAAAGAAAGAAATTCAAGGCAATATTTATCTGGAGCAGGTATGATATATTGACCTATAAGGAGGTTCATCAGCATAAATGAAATACAAATATGATCACTAAATGATGTGTATGTAGATCTGTGATAGAATGAATGTCGTTCCGTAATTTTTTATGGATATATTTTTAATATATTCGGGGTATATGTACCAATGTTGATTATAGGAGTAAAAGAAATTCAGTCTTTGTCAGTTTGTCTTGGTTCACATCAGAGAATTCAAAGAATCCTTTATTTTTATCTGGATAAAACTTTTTAAGAATAAATTTGATTAAAACCGCTGACTCTTAACGTAGTCAAGAGGTAAGCTGTGTATTGATTCAGATCTACCCTTTCTTACAAGGGATGAAAAAAGGGGTTGGGTAGTTTTACCAGGAGAGAAAGGGCAGGTTTTTTAATTTGGATAATGGATTCTTCATTTTGATCGATCACGTCCTTTTTCGAGATTCACAGCCTCAATGCTTGCCTCACAGCACGAATAGTAAGCTCATCTTTTCCCCTGTTTTCAGGTGTCGCAACCCAGAATTTTTCCGACAGACGCTACGGCAAACTCATAGGTCCGATTAACGGAAAAACCAGAAACATAGCTGGAATCGTATACGCCGTGGACGAGAGCACGCTTTTCGTGAGGAATTTCAGCTACGAAGCTGCAGCACCGGATTCATTTTTCTGGGTGGGGAAGACCAAAAGGCCTTCGCCTTTTGGGTACCTACTCGCACCACCAGAGCACTATGGCGCATCGTAAGTAAAGCATTTGAATTTTCATGTTGTCCGTGTGAAATGGTTTCCTTAATGACAATCAACCGTTGGGATATATGCGGTTCCAAGCTTCTCACACCTAAGCTACTTCTTTTTTATCTCAGATACGTTCCTGCATTGAGAACTTACGAAAACGAGGATCTGTTACTTCGCGTGCCGGACAGGGACAAAGTTAAGGACCTGAAATGGTTGTGCATTTGGTGCAGACGTTTCACGGTGAGTACGAGATGAAGATGTCAAGGGAAAAATACAGAAATATAGTAATTTGAAGGAAAGGCAAAGAACGAGGGGTGGAAAATAAGATTTGATCCTAATGGTTAAATCAGTGCGATTCCAATTCAATCAAAAAAACGTGACTTGACTTGGGAAAATCGTTTAAAGGATTTCCCTTGTTGATTAGATATTTTCATCTGAGTGGTCGCTTTTCTTCTGCTGAATGTCGGGAAATTGCATTTGCATTGAGATTTCAACAACTGGTGAAATATACGTTATGTAAATTTACCACTACATCCATGACCGTTATTGGTTTCGGGAGAGATGGTTTCGACCTATGTGTAGATCTCCGTGAAACCTTTTATCAGCAATAAGTTGCTGTTCAATTTAAAACTGAGAAGCCGAACTATTTTCTATTCAAAGCAAAATGTAAAGCGTAAAAAGGATGAGGGAACGTGAAACGGGTGGTTGAAAAGGTTCTTCCGAACCCCAGAGAGCGAAATTAACATGTGAATGGTTAAGAGTTAATTGTCGGTGACATTCCCCGACTGTTAAACAACGGAAAAATCCTTTATTGTATTCGTCTAGTTTTTTTTTTACTTTTCCCTCTACCTTTTTCCAATTCGCCATATGGAAATGGGAGAATTAAATTTCATTTTCGAAATTTCCGTTCCTCATTTACACGGAATCTTGCATTCGTAGCTGACTTTTTATATGTCGCATGCGCAGGCAAACCGCCGCTGCAGAATTGACTAAAATAAGCAGCTTAAGCAAACAACCGCGAATCGGATGAGAGTTTCATATTTGGTGATTGCTTGTCCCGGAAGCTCAGCCCAGATACTTCCATGATCTTCCGCTAAATTAATAAGATTTTAGTGAATTTGCCTTTCAAAAAAAATCATCCAAATCCCACTCTAAGCTGTAGGCAGCATGTGGCAGGCATTACGTTTAAGCTGTGGAGTATCCACGCAATCGAGTACAATTCTTTAGTGTTGCGCGTTAGAAATTGCCATAGTCTTCGGATACCAGCACTTTATTTCGCTGGAACTATATATCGTCCGAATATGATGAACATAAGGCTCGTAATGAAGGACAGAGGGCTAAAGTTTCGCTGGCCGGCAAAATGCTTTGCAGCAGGCATTTTCGCTTGCAATGCAGACGGTGGCAGCAACATGGACAGTAATTGGGTTTTTATTGCATTCGGCGCATTAAGAAATAGGGGAAAGGGTAGTCAAATGGTAATAAATAAGTCTTGCGAAAGATAAAAAAGGCTGGCGCTGGGGATGAACAATGGATAAAAGCGTTTCCTTAATGTTTCTTCGCCCTAATCATTAACACATTTTGTCATACGATACGATAATTTAAAAGCTTTTATCGACTTTGTAAATATTAGTGAAGCTTTGGGAGCTTTTGAATCCGCGTCCCACTCTTTCAGCTCTCTCGCCATCGTCGTTGCCTTCCATTTCCAAACCCTCGCTTTTTCACGAATCTAAAACGCTACATTTTCCACTCATTTTTATCCTTCTGCATCACTATTGCTCACGTAAATTCATTGTTTCATGCAGCCGCATCCACGTCTCTGTCATTGCTCTATGTCGCTACATAATGTCACAATTTGCAGAAACATCTTTTTACTACCAAGAGAAATTCAAATCATTTTTCCTGTCTCGAATGGATTATATACAATTGGAGCTGCTTACTATGAATGAAATGCGACACACGAATCAGCAATTCTTCGCAGAATTTTAAAAAAAAAATTCTTAAATTTTAAAAAAATTGCAAAGAAATTTATTATCAAATCATATTTTTCTTCTGGTTTCATTATTAAAAATAAATATAATGTAAAATGAAAAAATAATTGCGGGGGATGAGGAAAAGAATCGATATTTTTGAACAACTTGATGAAACGTTTTTATGTAAGAGATGTTAGGCGTTACATATAAGTGTATGTATGTTTTGTAAATTGTGATTAACAGTATCATATAAATGCAGGAAGATGTAGCAATGCGATCATGACAAAGGAGTGAAAATAATTCCTTTAAAAGACGGAACGCAACGGCAAAAAATCTGAAAATGTAATTTAATCTTCAATGAAATCTCTTTGAGATATTCGCCTATAGTTTCTTCAGTCATACAGAAATATCTTTCGGAAGTACTTTTGTACTATTTTACCTAAAAGCTTTACATACGTTGTCCGAAGATTTTCCGACTACATAAAAAGCGTGCAGAAGGTATATTTTCTTAGACTTGAAATGTCCGCGTCAGATTCTCATTTCCTGTCTCAGGACATTCCCTTTCATTTTGGAAGAAAATTCTTTATGTCCCATTTGTTCACCGGTTTTGAAAGCTTAATTGGATATATAAAACTTCTCGTTCATGGCATCTTTTCAAATCTGCTGTTTCATTCATGAATTTTGTTCATTATTTTTCGGTGACATCGTGCACAATCTTGAAAATATTGTACGTTAAATTAAATTATACTATTATAAATATTAATTATTTTATAATAAAATAAGCAGAGAAACTATCCATAATTTATGTTTCCGCGGTAAAAACTTAAATAAACTTATATTCGGCAAATAAATCTAAATCATATCTCGGATAATGCGGAAACAACGGCTTTACGTTTTAGATTCTGGCTTCCCTTTGATATTCAAATCCGTTCTTTGCCGTAATCCATGTTAATATTGGATTTCAAAATTCCAAATTCCACGTTCTGAGAGCGAAGGCTTTCGTGTACAAATTTTTCGCAAATTTCTAAAACCCAACCTAAACGGGTTAGTTTTCATTGGAAAATCCACCTACACAATCAGGGGTTGGATATTTTGCATTTTCAACGTGAAAACGCTGCTACTGCAGAATAGGGGCGGATTTTTCTTTTTTACCATTGTCCCTCGAAACCCTAAAAGGTTCTTTACTTCTCTTGGTGCCGTCCCAAGAAAAGGATAAACGTGGAAGGAGATTTTTCTTTTTTTCTCTATTTCCTTCAGGGTAATTTCGGGGTTTTCGTTTCTTTCTCTAATCAATGTGCGGAACGATTGCGTAAAAATTATTTTCACTCTGAATTATTAACATTTGAACTAAGCGTGCAAAACGGCTTAATCTTAAATGCCGCAGTTTTTATCCATGGCATAATTCTGAATTTAATTTTTTAAAATTTTTGCTTCTTTGCTTCGCATTATGAGTTTTGTAGTTACTGTTTTTCGTTATGAAGTATTAGTCAGTAAAAACAACGCTCGAGTTAATATTCGTTTTACTCCGCAATATAAATGGGGGGAGGGGGGGGAAATGGCATCCGTCGTTAAAAGAATACATGGAAAATGTTGCACCACTTCAACTCCGTACAAGTGCAACACTAATATTAACACAAGAGGAAGATACTTTTTAGGTTTGTCCACCTTTACACTCGGGAATCTGGCTGATGTGCTAACATTTTCCAAATTTTTTGTAAGCTAGAAGACTGCAGGAACTGAAAACAGAAGGATTATATCTATCTTTTTCCCCGATTCTTTTAATTTTTTTGATGCAGACTCATTTTTTAAAATGTGAATTAAGACAAAAATTTCTCATAAAAAGTTTTATTTTATAAGAAATAAAAATGAGAGGCTTAGAATCTTTTGAAGTTCTCCGACGACAGCAAAAAATCCTCTTCATTATAGTTGTTAAAAAAATTTTGCAAGATTTTTAAAGGGAGAAGAAAAGAAAAATAATAGGGGAACTTCTCCAAAGTAAAAAATTGATGTGAACGATTGTTATTATTATTATTATTATTATTATTATTATTATTGTTATTGTTATTACTATTATAATTATTGGTCTCAGGATGCTTTTGCTCGGTTCTTATTACTCTCCCTATGGATTGCTACCAAGTAGTGAGTCTGCCTTTTATTCCTGCATAAAGATTTAGGAATGTTCTCAGCTATGTGGCAGACCTTCAGTATAATTGCTTTTTGTACCTATGTATGTACATGCATGTGGAGTTTAACTGTTTTCAACCGCGTGGAGGAATGGGGTGTAACACCAGTACGGGATTTAATTAAGGATACTATCGTTACTATATTTTATTTCAAATGTTTGTACGATGTCGGAGATACAGAGGAAAGTACTTCTGTTTTTTGTACCTCTTTATTTTTAATGTTGTTTTCATGTGATGTGGATACGTCCACCGTAGTTTTCTGCTTTTTGTGTACGAAAATGATATGCGACCTGTTGTGATTCACGGTTTTGTGTGTGCGGAAAGTTGTGTAGCAGAGTTTGGTCTCAGCATTTTCGGTGGTCGGATGATCGAAAGGTGGTACTTGCAATATGAGAATCGTTCGGTCTTATTACTATTATTATTATAATTATTAATCATGAGCTGTGCCAGCAGCTTTTCTCTGTTTCTTTGAGTTCGAATCTCACTGACTGCCGAATTCTGGGTAGGTTTGCAACAGACGCGTACATCAAAAATAAATGCCTTTGAAAATAGAAATTGACAAGAAAGGCATTATGTCTTTATTTTGTGAAGTATATTTTAAAATGTGTTCAAGAATTGCAACTTTTCAAACACTTTCTTTACTTCCTTCATGCAAGACATAATGAGAAAAGTTATTAATTAATTTGTATTAAAAATCTGATGAATAAATGCTAATTTCGACCTTAAAAATGCGATTGAAATGATAATCTGGCGCTGAATCGCGAACTTTTCATTGGTTTATAATGTAAATGTAGACATTTTACCATTAAACTAACTTATATCTCCATCTTGTTCGTAACTGCATCGAATGCAGAGTCGTGCGGAAAATCGTGGTTGTTTCAAAGATTACAAGAAATGGAAAGCTTCTCTTCAATTTAATTTGCATCCTGTCGATTTTTCTCCATAAGTTATGCTCCGGTGAAAAGTGTGAGAGAAGGTGCCCCCATTTATGTACCTCATTTATGTAAATTAAGTTCTTGTATTAAGGTGCTACCACTAGCAAACATTGGGGAAACATTGGATCTCTTGAGAAAATCGCAAAACCGTGAAAATGAAACGTTAATTAATATTTTTTACGGCAATGCTATCGAAATAATTAACTAAATACAAGATTTAGCAATTCATTTTGAGCATTAAATTATAAATAATAATTATGAATGAGAAAATTAAAGGAATAAAGTTTTTTTTTAAATGAAAATACATTATCATCTTTATTCATATTTGAGGCTATGAAATTCATCATTTCGAAGGGAAACATTTGATTTTGTACAAATACAAGGCAGGATATGAAATAAGGAGCAATAAAACATAAAGATGCATTTAAGACTATTTCGTTAACAAAGATATTTAGAAAGTGTTTAATTATGCTGGACATTAACGAAAAATTAAAATGTGTCTAACACGCATCCGCATATAGAAATTATTAATTTCAGTCTTCTCCTTTTATGTGTATGTTAAGATTAATTTTAATAACTCGTGGACGTTCGTGTCTAGTTTTGACGATCTTCACAAAAACTGAAAGGATCCTTCATAGTAGAAATAAAAGGATCCAGAGAAAGATGAGATAATTAATTCTAAATGTGGAATTATATTCCGCATTTACTATTATTTATATATTTGACTCATTTGTACAAGGATGAATGTTAAAATTTTAAAAGCTGTATACAATTTTGAACGCGATCGATGTTTCTTCTTCCCATACAAGCCGTTTAATATCGCACATGTTTACAAGAACCATCAGTTCTATATTTCCTAGCTAATCATCCAATTCAGCAGTCAATTGGAAAGTGATTCGGAAACTAATCCTAGTTTGTAATGCGATATGGAAAAGTCTGTCGCGAGTAGAAAATCATAAAGAAAAGGATCAAAGCTTTTTGTTGAGTTAATAAATTTTGGGAGGTTTCGCAAAAAAAAATTAAATCGAATTGTTATACAGTATTTTGTATTGGATTGTTCGATGGGCGAAGGGGGTTGTTACCCCGGGAAACAAACCCCGATACATTCTTTCTGCGCCCTGCCCCGTGCGCATCGAACGCCCAGACACGAAGCCAATTTCACCATAAGAAAACGTCATCAGTGCTAAAACGCCTTCCCTTCCTTCCGTTTTTTTAACTTCTTTCCGACCGGGGTTTCCCGCCCTAAACCCTTTCTCCAGAACAAAAGGTTCCTAACTCTCGAAATTAGCACGTCAGCAACTTGAAAGTCAATCTCAGTTCCAACTGTGGTTCCAAAGTCGAAACCATGAAATTTAGCCTTCATGCGGCTGCCATCCATTCAACCAATCTGGGTGAATTCTTAGGTAAAGTCATGCGATAGGAAAGGAACTTCGGATGCTTTCCCCGGGAGAAAATCAAACTGCTTTCACAAATGCAAGTATCTGACCGTATTATTTCCTGTTCTGCACCAAGCATTCGAGGGCACTGGAATCTGTCAAAAATTATTCTGATTAAAATCATCGGGATTTGATTTCTGCACGGAACTTATTTTCCGGTACAATGCGAAAGACAAGAGAGAGGAAGGAAATGAAAAAAAGATGCATGATGTCGTCGGTTCCAGCGAAATATTTTGAATTTATTGGGAGTTCTTACTATAAATGTCCTATATTGTTACCCTTCAGATTGGATAACAAGACGATATATTTTTCTGAAACGATGATAGAGAAAAAATTATTAATGGAAAGCAGCTCGAAATGGGAATTGCATTATGTGACGGGGGGTGAACACAACAATGAGACAATAAAACGTCATTATTTATAACAGGCTTTCACGCCTTTCTGATCTCGACTCCAGTTCACTCGCCGGCGTAGATTTTAATTTCCAGGGTCTTGTTCTTTCGATAGAAGTTTGTCTCTCCGGCAAGTGGCACTTTCTACAGATTCATCCCCCCCCATCTCGAAAAATGAAACTTCCAGCAAGCTGGAATCTTTCCCGGAAGCTTATCAAACGTTCTCGATGAGAAAGGTTTCTATGTTTGAATGGCGAAGCTTTTCCATCGGCTCTTGGATCAGAACGCCCCTGTCAAATTATTTCCGCGTCAGTGCTGGTTTTCTTTATGCTGAGCAACTTTTAATGGTCAGCAGAGGAGATTTTTCGATTTGAGCGATTTCCCGACGCTCGTGTTAAAATATCTTCTTTTTTTACCCCGTCAGCAATAACTCCGTTTCACTGTGCAAACGGTTGCAGCGCTTTGGCAGTCATAATTGTTCACTGGTGCAGCAGAAATTTGTCCCCGAGTTGGAAAGTGGAATTTCTTTTTTTTTATATTTACGTCTGTTTGCGATGGCAAAAGAGCCCCGCAGACCCACGATGGCAGTTCCCGTGGAAGTTATTCGATGAATCGAATCAGATATTTCGATGAATCAAAAAATCATCGAAATGTAGAAGGCGCGAGCCCAAGCTGCCACGAAAACGATTTCCGCAGCCCTCCGCCTAAAAAATGGATTTTCCGTCGGCTTCTCAAGAGCTAAGTTCAAAATTTTAAAATCTCAAAACTCTTTTAGATCAATTTCGGGGAAATTCTGTTTCCTCCGGACCTGGAGGTGCCGAAAGCTCGAATCCTGCCCGAATTCAAGCGCCTCGCTCACGGCCTGCGAAGTGGCAACGTCACGATCCTCGATTCCAAAACTTTTTACATTCCGAACCTTCATTTTGACGGCACCGGCCCCGACGCTTATTTCTGGGTCGGAAACGGAAGTGAACCCAACTCTTTCGGTGTAAAAGTACCGAATGAAATGAAAAGGTGAAAATTAGTGGTGGCCAAATTTACGAGTGTATTTTGAAAATTTTAAAAAAGCGATGGACCATAAATTTCTGTTTGTATTCGCAGTTTGTCCCCTCTGAGGGGTTACCAGGGCGAAGATATAGAATTAGTTTTGCCCGGTAACTTGACGGTTTACGATATTGATTGGCTGGCAGTTTGGTGCATCGAATACAGGCACAACTTCGGCCACGTGATGGTACCGAAAGATCTAGATGTACCTCCGGCTGTGGGACAGACAAAAATTACGGTGAGTTAACTTCACGAACTTCACGAACGGACTTTATCAGAAAGGAAGGTTATAACTTTTTTTATTTTCATGCAGCCTCCGTGGTGGTATAATCCCGTAAGTAAATAAAAAGAATGTAGATTTGCAGCCGGAGAGTAAGAGTTTCTAAAGTTGAAGGGCATATATTTCAGACTAGTTCCACGACCCAAGAGCCGCGACCCGAAAGATACTCCAACTGCAGGGAACTTCTCGATGAAAGGCTCCAGGTTCAGTGGGAGCTTCAAGGAGATTGGGTCCAAATACGGTTGGCAGCAAGAATCAGAGACGATCAGTACATGGCATTTGGGCTGTCCGGGGAACCTGGCAGAAGTTCCATGATTGGCGGCGATGTCGCCGTGGCCTTTTACGACGCTGATAGCGATTTGTTTAGAGCCGACGACTATTACATGTCGGCCACGTCTCAAGTGAGATCTTGTTCAACGTTATGTTTCTTTTTTGAATTTCTTTGTTTAAATTGGAAAAACTTGTTTCTAGTGCGATGGAAAAAACGGTGTGTGTCCAGACAGAAGAATCGGAGGACGGAACGATATAATTTTGGCGAGCGGCGAGAAGAAGAACGGAGTGACGACTATAGTCTATAGGCGTCTATTGCAGACGAACGAACCTATTAAAGATCGACCAATTCCCAGTGACGGGGAAGTGAACGTCATTGCGGCTATCGGTCCTCTGAACAGTCGGAAAGAAGCAAACGCTCATGCGATTCCGGACAAAACCATAGGTAAATATATAAGTCTGGAGAATTTCTCGAGTGGAAAATGATAAAGAGCCAGTACGAAATTATCTTCCCTTTCAGACGATATTCGAATAGACTTCAGCAGCAGGAATGACCACACTTGTACGACTTCGCTCTATAATGTCGTAGACGATTACATCAAACCGTGGGAGAAGAATGTGATAATGGGAGAAAATCAATTCACCGTGAGAATCGGACCTACAGGCGGCAAAAGAGGATACACACCCATGACAGGTAACCTGATTTTCGTTTACCCCAACTTTTATACAAGCAACTTGCATAAAGATATGCATTTTCAAAAGGTCGTCCGGCCTGGAAATATTCATGGTACATCAATGATAAACTCATACCGGAGATATACGTGGAAAGGGGTCAAACGTATTCATTCAAAATCGAAGGAGGTAACGACAGAACTAACGCTGCGAAATATCATCCATTTTACATAACCGACAGCAAGGAAGGCGGATTTGGCAAGAAGAGGGAGAGAGACCAGAAGCTGCAGAGGGTTTTTGCGGGGGTAGCGTACGATGCCGACGGCTACCCTTATCCGACCGCCGGTAAGTACCAATCAAGGTTTCATTGCGCTTGGCAGAATGACCAAACACGTCGAGTGACACGAAATTTTTCTGTTGCAGCCGGTCGCTATTGCGAATGGGCGCCCAAGACCCTGGACCGTTCATTGGAATCGGAAAGTTTCGAGCAGTATTTTTCCACACTGAAACTGAAATGCGACGAAGGCACCCCTGCGTATCTCAACTGGACTGTCCCCAAGGAGGCACCGGACCTGCTATACTATCAGGTACTAAATTATTTTTCTCGATTTTCAAATATTTTGGTTGAACAACTACAGACGCATCTTCAAGTTGATCTCTGACGAGTGTTCCCCGGTGGCATTTTTGCAGAAATAAACCTCATTGCTTTGTCTTGCAGTGCTACACGCACAATAACCTAGGATGGAAAATCCACGTCCTTACTCCCGAATCAGAAACGACGAAAGTCAATGGGGCCACCAGGATACTTACCAGGAGCCTGTTTTTATACTTAACTCTTCTTCTGTCACTCTCCTTTAACATATTAATGAAAGTTCAGGGCCAGAATAACTTTTAGTTTAAGAACATAAAAGAAACTAAAATTAGTTTTTGAATTATTCAAGTCATAAAACTTTCCGTATTTTAAAACACATTTGAAAACACGATAATCTCGAATTGGTTCGAGAATTTGCATTTTTTGCTATAAGAATTGTTTTAAACTGAAAAAATTCGTGACAATGACAATAAATAAGAATGCTAAAGTTAGCAAAAACTACAGTAAGACTTCTCGTTACAATAATTTTAAATTAGGCAAATAACTAATTTACATTGTTTAGGTATTTTCCGCCGTAATCACTATAAGCGCTCTGTAAGGAAAGTATGTTTTTTGGAACTGAGAATATTGAAAATCTTCGGAATGTACATTGCCGCTAGGGGAGAAATCCAGATGGATTTCGCCATTGCGGTTTCAGAGACATGTACTTCCATCAAAGGGCAATCTCCTCGATACATAAACAACGATCCCCAAGATTCATAATTATTACACTATTAAGATTCATAACTTTATACCTGACCGCATTTCGAGTCCTGTAAGTTTATGAATGAGGCGAAAGATAGAAACGGAAAATTCAAAGGCTAAGAAATTTAATTGCGACTTTGCAATGAATGATTTTTGGCGGCTGCGATCGCTGAATCCCATAAACATAAGGCTTTGCGATACAAGATAAATTTTAATATTTTAAAGATAAATTTATGATATTATAGTGAAATTCATACTGTTTTATCTTTATATGGGGATGGACAATTTGTGGGATTTATTATTTTATAAATATATTGTAAGTTTCGATAGAGATTCTAAATCTCTATCTATCCAAATTTTGCGTGTATACTTAATTGTAATTTTGAGCTAAGTCACATTTAACAAAACCATCCCGAAGAATAGTATTTCTGGAATTACTGAGTGAACGTTTTATTACGTTCATTTGATGAACATTGATATTCGGAATTATATGATTATAAATTAAACAAATTTACAAAAAATGTGCTCTTTGAGAAAGCTTAATTATTGCCGTCGACCAAGAATTCCAAAATGCTCGTTTCTAACAACATCGAAATATGGGGATCACTTTGTTCTGGATTAAATAAATATTGTGGTGGAAAAATGTTCATTTCCTGCAATTTAACATATATTAGCCGTATCGTTATTTTCTTAGTCTAAATAGAGTGCTATTGTGATGATGTGATAATTGTCGCTTAAATACATCACGATTACACATAAAGTTTTCACCAATATAAACTACTTCGAAATGATAGATTAATTAGTAAATCTAATTTGTACAGATAAAATGGTTGCTGAAAAGACGCCTCTTAATTGTGTGAGAAATTATGCAGAAAACACAATTGCACGTTAACATAATCGAATTTCGATAAGCCTACATTATTTTATAGGATTTTAAATAATCTCATTTTGTAAATTATAAATTTGAATATTGAATGGAATTTTTTATAAGATAAAAAAACGAAAATTTACGAATATTATTAATTTTGAATAATAATAAATAGCTAAGATTTTGCTTATATTAATTATATGAGCTTCAACGGCCTAAAAATTTTCAAATCGAAAATATTTGACAATAAATGATTGACAATAAACATTAAGTGGCAGACAATAATTTTGATGCATGGATAATTATTTAATATATTTTAATTAGCGCAGATAGTAATAGTCTCAAATTTTAGTAAAAAATTTAACTTTTAGAATTTATTTCTACATAGCATTAAAAAATTTATGGAGTGAATCTCAATCAGAATTTAAATCTATTGTAGGGTTTCTGATACTTGTGGTTTTTACATTAAAAAATGGTTCGCAGCCCTTATTCTTAGGAGAACTGCAATAAACAAGTGATTTTACATTTATTAATTGTAATTAATGGGTGCGCACTAAATTTGAAAGAATAATAATTGGGGGTTTCCGCTGAATAAAAATGCTAAGATTAAAATGAAATTTCACGAGCCGAAATCACTTATCGAAATATTCTAAGTGTCTGATACATTACAAATTTAGCTAATATTTTTGCGAAATGTTCAGAAATTGGCTTTTTATTTTTATTATTCCGTTTTATTGAGAAATATCTAATAATTCAAATACTTTTATGTATAATTTTTCTAACGTAATGGCCGTGGCCTTAAGTTACTGAAAATCTATTTTATATATTTTTTTTTTGTATATGAGTTCCGTTCTTGGTACATCATAGCTAACAGACTTATAAAAGCTGAAAGAGCCAAAATTCTTCCAGCGGCTATGGCTCCGAACAGTTTAATCGATGAAAAGAAAAAATGTGGCAGACAATAATTTTTGTATTAATCTTTATTTTTAAGTCGCTTCGAAAGAAAGTTATTTAATAAATTTAAGTACATTAAATATCTCATTTGTTAAGTTTGGAGAAGAAAAATTAAGATCAGCAGAAATTCCAGGATTATTAGAGAAATTGTAGCTGTCCGTATTAAAAAAAAAAAGCTGTTTTAATATTTTTTTTTAAAAAGTTTTATAGCCTTAAGAATTAATGAATGGTATATGCGCTTCTATATTGGTGGATAATAACGATGAGTAAAAATAATATGATATTAAAGAATTGAGTATCAGTTTATTTATTATATATATCATATTTATTAAGTGTGGAAATATTCGAGTAGTTACCCATAACTTAAGATTAAACATATTATTTATTAATGCATCCTTACAATGATTGAGTCATTAAAAATTTTTTCGTACAAATAATAAATTTAGGATAGATTAATTGCTACAGCTGTAAGCGCTGTATTAAAAAAATTATGTATTAATATAAGGAATTAAATTTAATTTAAATAATTCAAATCAAATGCTAAAAATATTATTTTTCTGAGGATTTGGGGAATAAAAATTTTTTTCACTGTGTGACAAAAAAATTTTTGTTCTCTGACGGGATCGTCTCATTGGAAGTGATCTCTCTATTTTACTGAATATATTATAATTTTAGGTAGATGTAATTAATATATATTATCGGACTTTGAAAGTCCACATATCCTTAATTTTAGGGTGATACGACAATAATCATGAATATCGCAAAAAACATATGAATAGAGTCGCAAAATTTGGCGGCATTTCCATTCAAAATTTTGTTAGTTTTTTCTTATTTTATCAATTTTTGTGCACATTTTTAATTTAATCAATTTTTATTTCAGAAATTTACATCTTTATGATTTTCAGTTTAATACATTTTCAGTTTGTTCGAACTTTTAAACTCAGTTAATGAACCAAAGAAATTGAGCATAAGAAAATTCAAAAATCCCATAGATGAAAAGGCTCATAAGTTTTGAACGTTATTCAAAATACTAAATATCATTTAAGCATTGTTTAAGCATCTTTAACTGTAATTTGTGTCAGAGAAAAAAATCATATTGTTACCAATTATTAGATGAAATAAATTTTCGAAATATGACGGCGATGAATTTGTGTAAAGTAAAGTTTTTATTTTTACTAATATGTCTTTATATTTTGATTATATTAATCAATTTTGTTTAAATGTAAAAATAGATTGTTTCGTTAAGTTTAATTTTAATTGTAAAAAATTCAATATTTTTTGGTTTTTGTTTTTTAAATATGAGCTTATAAAACTCGAAACATATTCAACCGAAAAAATTTTTAAAATAAAATTTGTCTTTTATTAAAGTTTCTCAGAATGACATTAAATCTTTCAGTGGTTATATTTTGCAGGGACATTAATAAATTTAGTTATGCTTCATTTATTTTTTTCTTCTAAAAAAAGTGTATAAATTACATTTAAAACACTGAAATGTATCGTAGTAGATGCTAAAAGTTTAGCAATCGAAATATAAAAAACTTTATTCCATTGTAATTCAATTTCAAATATTCTGTTTGCCTTCATAAAAAGACAATAAATCATAAATTATATCTTTATTTTTAATGTTAGTTTTTAAATATTGTTGTTATAAAATCATATCAGATCTTAAAAATTTTTTTCTTATTTTTTTATTTACTACTTTATATTTATTTACGTATGATTTGTTGAAAAGTCATCAAGTATTGCGTCCTCTAATAGTTTTAAGAATTAAATTTAAGGTTAGCTTTATAAATATTTAAGAATGTAAAATGTGAAATGATTGAATGAAAAATTTATTAAATTTAAAAATCTTTAGTTATTGATTTGAAGAAGTTAATTTCCAATGTTAAAATTGGAAAAATTTTTTGAAAAAAACGGAATTTATTTTTTTGTTCGTCATCTTTTAAATTGTTTTTAAATTAAAGAATTTTATTTATTTATCTTTGATTTTAATCTTAGAAAAGGTTGTCAAAATATCAATATTTAATGTCAATTGCATTCATATTCATGGCCAATTTGTTAAAGTTAAATACTTGATGGTAGCTATAAAAAGAGTATTCAAATAGTTTTTGAAGAATGTATTTCCTTCTTTTCATGTGATGTCTTAAAAATGTTTATTTCAATCAAGATGATTATATTTTTTGCAGAAAAATTTTATACTGTGGTCTAATATTTCAATGATAGTCATATATGAACCATGAAAATTGCATATCTCATACTAATAATTAGATTAAACGAAATATCTGTAGATTACACATTTCATTGGTTTTTCATTTAATTATCTAAATAATTGCTATTCCTTGAGTAAACTAACGACTATAAAATTTATAATTTGAAAATTTATTTTTACAATTTTTTAAATGAATTCTCATCACCACCGAAATTATTCACATATTTAACTCTAATTTCTATGACTTTCTTAAACATTTGTTTCATTGCATTTTTTTCACATTTTTATATCAATTTTAATGTTACAATATATAATATTTGCAAAATCAAATCATTTATCTAATTTCGAACGTTAAATTTATTATTTGAAATAAACATTAATCGAAAATCTTTTCCAAATCAAATAAACATGTAGAGTCTGATATAATGGTGAAATGAAAACTGAAACTTAAATAAAGGCCAGTTATGTCAATTTATATGTTAATAACTATAAGCAGATATTAAGGCTTCATGATATTTTTGAAAACTTTGATAAGCTTTATTATTTTTGACTGTATATTAGCTTTATAAATGTCAGAATTAATTATATGTTAGGTTAGAGTTCATTTCGATTGCATGAAACAATGAGCGAAACATTTGAGAATACACTCATCACAATTTGGCTGTAAATAATTAAGACATTTCCATGTACAGACTTTTCATATCTACATTCAATTTTGATTTAAGGAGAAATGGTTCAGTTTTAATTTATGGAAAATATCATTCACTTAATTAATCGTAACTTTTTTTCAGTTGACTTTGACCTATGCCCCCGTTTATTTTTTTACTTTAATAAAGAAGCAAATCAACGAGAACTGAAGACAAAAATTATACCTACCTGAAGTTCCATATTTTTTAGGTTAATTTTAAAAAACCCGCCATAAAAGAAAAATTTAAACAATATTAAACGGTAATATATAAGTATAAAAATTCAATTTTCGATAAATCATTTCTTTACATAAAGAAAACTGCAATATTGAAAAGGAAAACTGTTCGTTTTCATAGCATGTTTGCATAAATTATAACGGCATAATTCCCTAAATATCATTTCTCTCTTTTAAAGAAATATCTAATTACTCAGAAGTGCGAAAAGAAAGATTGTACTGAAATGTCAAAAATAGAAAACTAAATGTTTTATAAATATTTCTCTGATTATATCGTCAAGTAGAATAAAAATATATGTAAGTTTTGATTAACAAAATATCAAGTAATTCCTGATAATTAGTATAAATAATATTGATTATTTTCATACGAATAATCAATATAAATTATATAATATTTATATATATATAATTTATATAGTATATCTTGGCTGTTTCCTCAGTTTAACGCGAGATTGGATCTTTATGAGTATCTTACTCTCAAATAAGAAGAAGACAATTGAATCTTGATACTGAACAAAAAATTATTCAATTTTTTCTCAAGCATTAATTACAATAATAGTAACAGAAAGAGAGTAGAACAATTTCCTGATGATGCAATAATTTCTGCTTTGAAATTACTCTTCTATTATTTTGTACATTAATTCATATTTATTTCATATTTTGATATCAAATGTAAATTGTAAAAAAAATATGCCATCATAACATATATATATATATATATATTATCAGTAATTACTTGCAATCAAGTATTCAGACAAGTTTATTTGTTGTATTAATCTTAGGAGCAAAATTAATATAAAAATGTGGACATGAAGAAATAAAATAAAAATTTTGAAATAAAATTCAAAATGAGTTTTATTGGGCTTAGTAAATTTATCTTATTTCTTACTCTCCTTTTGCTTGGTAATATTGATTGCACAAAATTGGTTTTATTTACGCTGCTCGTCGGTCGCTACGACTACAATTTAATTTCTAAATGCAAAGTTAAAAAATTTAACATATTCGTTAAATATCAACGAACGAATGTACTTTCATGAATCCGCAGCGCAACATGACGTATCGTTTTGTTGCCTCGTCGTAAACAACAAACAGAATTGAAAACATTTCTCTCCGTCGGTGATTGCTGCAAATGTCGTTAAAATAAAATCGGTATTTTTACGAAAAAAGAAGTTAATAAACTGTGAATATGAAATCTTTTAAAACATCAAACGATAAAAATAAAATTTCAAAGACTCTCATCAATAAAAAAACAAAATCTCAAACTACGAACGATTCGATCACAGCAAGTTCCCTTAAAGGAGCAAAACCAAAAAAATCAAATTCGGGCGACATGGAAAATGATCATCTGCATAACGAACGCGAGATAGCAGAGTTAGCATCGAAGGAGTTTGGCACCGCATTCGAAAAATTTTGGAAATCGGTGACGGACGGCATTGACAGGCAGCCCTGCGATCCGGTGAAAAAGACTCCAGTGGATTGCAAAATATCGGAGATACAAAAGAGAATTAAACTGAATCAAGCAATTCTAAAAAATGCAAATGAAAAAATAAAAGGAGTAACGTTTGAAACGGAAAGAGCAAATTTCTCCCATTGGCAAGATCTGGCCTTTAAGAATCCTCCCCCGGAAGAACCGAATAGATTCAAAGACATAAAAGCTTTGGATTTAGAAATTCAGAAGCTCAGAGATAGCAAACCGGACAAAAATGTCTTTCTAAAGTCGAGTCCGGGAATCGTGAACTTCCATGAGATGATGGAAAGTACTTTGAGCATGCTAGACAAAGTACAAAAGGCGAATGAACTGGAAGACAATGATGTAGCTAATCGAGACATTAAAAATGAATTAAATTTAAATTTTTTGAAAGAACCAGAACTAGTGGAATCGACGAAAAATAACATAAAAACATGAAATTTTAATTAGTTTTGAAAATATAAATCAGCATACATAACGATTTAAGCCTTTGTGAATAAATAAAATTAATTTATGCCTAAGCATTTTTTGAAGTAATATTTAATTTTAAAAAATATAATTTAATAAAAAATTTTCCAATTTTCAGATTTTTTTATAATATTAAAATATCTTCATAAAATAAATGGACTTAAGCTTTATTGCATTGTTATTTATTTGATCAAATTAGTGTTTTAAACATTTTTAAACGATCCATTTTGGAAATGGTCACAGAAAGTTCTGATATTTGATTTAATATTTAGAAACATTATCTTTAAAAGGAGGAAATTTCGACAATTCAATATTATTATAAATTCATATACTATAATAAATAATCTTTTAATATATTTGTGGAGTTTTACATCATTATCATATAAGATGAGGCTTTCATTTTATGTTCCTTCTTGCTATTTATTGAGAAACTTATTGTGTGAACTCAGTAATAAAAAAATTAATATGCTGGTTCTTCATTGATATAAAATAAATTTATATAATATACAATATAATTTTGAATATCACTAGAAAATCCGATTACTTCATTATTTTGTTCGCCTGAAAAAATACTCAAATAAATATAAATGTTGTTGAAATTTTACTTGAAAAATTAAATTAAAAAAAAAAACCGAAGGAATTACATTTAAGAAAAATTTAAGAATGTCATTCATCGAGCAAGATCATTAAAAGTAATTCAAGATAATCTTCCACTTCTTAAAGCCTTTAGCGGCTTTCTTGATCTTCTGTATCTGAGAAGGAAGTTTTTGTTATTAGTAAATAAATATAAATATATACTGTAAATAGATACTGAGCCAGTGATTTATTTTTTAAGTATTTCATTTACTAGAATAAATTAAATGACATACAAAAATATCACTTGATAAATTATTTTAAGTGTTTTCACGTTCCACATGCTACTTAAAGAAATGTGAAAATTATAGTGTGGATCTCGAATTAAGTGTCATTCAATTGATTATATCCAGTAAAAGGAAATATTTTCACAATATTAAAGATATTAAAAGTAGAGTAATTAAGATTTTCATTATACCCTTATACATTGTGACTTATGAAATGTAGAAAAAAATTAATGTAATACGATTTATAACCTTAAACAATAACATTATGAAAAAGGAAAAAAATTCGATTTCTCTAATTCCAGTAACCTCGAATGCCTTTTTCAATATTTAAAAATTAGTGAAAAAATAATTTTAATTTTGAAAAAGCGATATTTTTCATGTAAATTGCTGTTCACAATTATTGAAAAATTTACTTCCTTTAAAAGCAGTGATTTCTGATTGCCCTTTTATGAAGAAACTAAATGAGCATCTTATGAATATGATTAAAATCTTCCATATTTGCTGAATGTATGAAAACTTTAATCAAAATTTTTTATGTAAGAAGCAAATCATGCCTCTCATTAAAAATTACAAATGAAATTAATTTGCTTGACATAACTCTCAAAAACTAATGAAATCATTCAAATATTTAAAATAGATTTACTCCTCTGATTCCACTTGTTAAACCTTAAAGAAAATCTGAAATGTGCGCCTTTTTTACATAAATTCTTGGATCATTTTTTTTTGTTATCGCACAATAAATAAACCTAATACTAAGGCACAAAAGCACTGCTTTAAGAGAAAGAATAATTTTTCAAATATTTTAAGCTACCTATTATTCTTTTATAGAAAAGTACTTTTTTTTACTTTGGATTCAAAACTGCCATAAGTTCTCCATTTTTTGCTAACTCTTGAATTATATCTAGTCCGCCAACCAGATCACCTTTGACATAAACTTGTGGATATGTTGGCCAATTAGAATATTTTTTAAGTCCTTGACGAACGTCCTCATCATTTAATATGTCAAATGTTTGATAAGGTAATCTGCAAAGAAAAGGATCAATTGTGGCATATAAATGAAACATAATTATATAATTTAATGTCAAAAAAATTATTTACATAACCCATTTCACTATATTTACTATTAAATATTAAATTCTTGAATCATAAAAAAATTTTAAATAAATTACATTGAATTAGAAAAAATTCAGTAAAAAATATAATATATTATTAAAATAAATTTTCTGCTTAAAAAATAACTTTTCAGTAAATCCAAAAAGTTTACATAATAATATTTTTAGTCTAAATTTACAAATAT
The DNA here is from genome assembly GCA_028565995.1 of Ricinus marginatus. NCBI lineage: Eukaryota > Metazoa > Arthropoda > Insecta > Psocodea > Ricinidae > Ricinus > Ricinus marginatus. Next base: position 4,107,443 of record JAOWBB010000007.1, on the reverse strand, counting down.
TATAAATATTTGTTGTATATGTAACATATAATAAAATAGTTAAGTTTATTAAAATAAAAATAATCTCCAACAAGGTTTTTCATTGCAAACATTGAATATGGCACTTACAGTTTTCAAATTGTAGGGTAGAAGGAAAAATAAAATAAATCATATTCACTTAAATAGCAATTTTCAGAATTTTGATCTTCAAATCATATTTTATGTAACCTTTATATTATTCATATTATATTACATTACCACTCTTTAATAAATTTTCACTTCATGTAAAACAGATCAGATTTCTATAACTTTTCTCAAAATCAACTATTCTTTCTTATACTTATATTTTACAAATATAAATAAAGCTGCATTAAAATGGACAAGTAAAAGTATTAAAAGTTATTATAAAGCAGTTATAAAGCAGGGTACTGTGGACAAGAATTTATGTAATATTATAGCAATCAACATTTTGAAAAATATTACTGTCAGAAGAAATCCATTTTCATATTACATATAAAAATTAAAGATTTTAAAATTCCTTATATTTTATTATTTTTTTTAATTACAGATTATAGTGAAAAGTATTTTCATTAATCAAACTAACATCAATTTCAGCATTTTGGATTAACAATAATTTATTCACATTACCTTGTTTCATTTAAAATTCCAATTAAAGTCCTGCTAAAACCACATCTAGGATTTGTAGGATTTCCTTTCATAAAGACCATAATGTCTGCCAAATTTATTAAAGTCTTTAATCTTTCTTCTAGTGATTGCCCATTTGGTTTGATGACGACTGCTGGTGCAGCTGCATTAGTTCCAGCATGTTTATTTATTTTATCTGTTAATTCTGCTGGATTTGCTCCATTTACTACATCTATGACTGAACCATCTTTGAAAATTATAAATGTTGGAACTGCTGAGATTTTATACTGAACTGATATTTCTGGCACAATTTCAGCTTCTATCTTTGCAAACTGAATTTTTTTAAATGCAGACTGCTTGGCCATTTCGTCCAATGCCATATTCATAGGACCGCATTGTGTTGCCCATTCTGCATAGAAATGGACTACAACAAATTTATGGTCTCTAAAGAAAAAATTAAGTAATATTTTATATCTAGCATAGATGCAGTTACGAAGATAGCTATGATTATTCATTAAACTCATTACTTTTCTAAATAATTTCTTATCTTTTCATTACAGTATTGCATTAAATTAGAATTACATAACATTCGCATTAATATTTTAATTAAAATGTTTAAGGAATGATTACTCACGTGATTGTCTTTTCAAATTCGCTTTTACTGACAATTTTCTGAACACCCATTTCTAAAATATTTTGTTCTCAAGTAAAAAGGTTGAATTTTTAAAAAATTATGAAACTTTTTTTCGTTTTTTATTTTTCTCGCTTTTTATATTTTTTTTTCAAATTCCACCGCCGACTGGATTGGTTTCTCAACTGAAATACAAAAAATTCAACTATTTTTTTCAATGGTTTTCTTAAATTTTTTAATATAATTTTCTATAGTTTCTGGATAAAGTATTTTTAATTCTAAAAACTCATTTAGGAATTTCTTTTGACAAATTTATCCCTTTCATTTATTATGTCATACGTAGTTCAACAAGAGTTTTCAAAGTGGAATTTAATTGAACAATTTCAAAGCAGCAATTATCCAATAAAATTTTATTTTATTAAAAGGCCAAAATTTATTTTACGGGAATAGGAAGAATTTGTATCTTAATTTTTAAATATTCATCAAGCAGTAAAAGATTTTATATTTTAGTAGTTTAACAATAATAATAATAATTATTATTATTACTATACTAAACTTCTGATAAAGGTCAACAATTAATTTTCGTTACACTTGATTTTATTGCACCTTCGCAAGCGCTTCAAAATTGTTGAAAGACAATTCATATGTAATACAACTTTAGTAATAAATAATACAAATGCTAAAGATATTGTGACAGTAAAATGTATCTCAGAAATATAATTCAAATGAAGCGTCACTTAAAGTAAGAATTCAAATTTAAAAAATTTTAATTCAGCATAATTTTTAATCTTCTTATGGGAGATTCTAATTTTATCAAATTTTACATTTCTACCATCCTAACGCTTTGCAGTATTTTCTAATGCTAAAAAAACGCTTTTCTTTATGTTCCTTTTCTTACTTCATAAAAAATTTCATTTTTTCTGCTTTAAGTATAATCTAAATTTGTAATTCTTTAAAATTTATTTTATGATGGTTACATAGACCTGGTATATGTGCGACATTTTATACCTTCATCGTTATTAAATTAAAAAAGTGAATGGTGACACAAAAATATGTGTTTATTTATACATGTATTTGGTAATTTATCAAAGGTCAGACTTGCTTCATTTGAAAGCTTAGATAATAAATTGTCTGGAAATATTTAAATGTGATAAATTTTTCCGAAAAGTCATAAAAGTTAATGTCTAATCTATTTTTCATATTTTGTTACTTTCAATGATTTTCTTAAAAATCCGCTTTATTCCAAAATAATTTAACACTTTTAAGCTTTTATACTGAGAATCAATTATACAAAAATGGATATTTTAATATGGTAGTTAGAGTAGCATCGAGATCCCTACCTTATTTTCTGATGTGACCGTTGTTTATTTGTATATTTTTACCGAAAAAGACCTCAAAAATGTCGAATATGATAATACAAGATTTTGTTGCCTGATATGACTACAGAAAACGACATCAATCTCTACGCTATTAGGTTCCACCTGGTGTATATTTCCATAATCAAAACTCACTCACTAGGGCAATTAGTTCACTTGAAATTCAGAAAAATGAGTGAGACGTCAAGGCAAACCTTGATTTTCCTTAACATTTGAAACATTTCAATCTTCTTTCCATTTTAAAAATGATCTTCAGAAATTTTAAATTGGAATTTCATCTCTATTCTAATTCTTAATCATAACTTCAATGGACAAGTTTTCGTTTGTGTTATAATAAATTTTGTATATAAATATATATAATAATATAATAAAATTTTAAAAAAATTCCATCGTTGGCAGACTTATTACTTAAATATAAAACAATGAAAATCAGAGATTTGGCCACATTTGGTTTTTTACATTTTATGTAGTTTTTTATAAACATTTTTTTAAATTACAATGTTCCGATGCCTGACTGAGTGCAACACATAAAGCAGGTTATTAAGTCCAGATGATGAATTCGTTTAAGGTCTCACAATATTTCACATAGTGCGCAAATTAACATTTTTAATAGCTTACGGGGAAAAAAGCTATGGAGATTATTTTATTGAATACCAGAAATCGAGAAGTTTGTAGTGGCGGCAACATCTGATGCCACTTTACATTTTATTCAGAAAAAGAACTGAGAAAATTGCAGTAAAGCATTGCTTTAGATTTTTGCGACAAATAAATGAATACATTATTTATTATCTAATTTCGCATTTTGAATTTCTTAAATTTCTTTTTTAATACAACATGCGATTTATTACAAATGGCTCGCCATTTGAAATTAATATCGGGGAACTACGGAATTGAAATTTAAAATTTTTTTTAATTATATTATGATGTGGAAAACTTGCTGAAATTTTTTGAGAAATTTGTCTCAGCAAAGATTTTAAAAATTAATCACAATTTTAGAATCTCGCTTCCTTTATTATGACAAAAAAACGAAGAATTTTACAAAATCGATTAAATTAAAAGGAACATACTTTAGGTTATGAAAAATTATTGACTTTTTTAAGAGTTATGGATTATTCCAGAATCCCTTAAAAATGGATTCGAATCATGCAAATTAAAAGGGCGTCAGCTCACAAAAATAAATTCATGAAGCATAATAATCTTGATATACTATTTATGTATAATTTTGACCGTCATCATTCACTAAGATTTCGGGTTTCACGCTTCGTCAACTTGAGTTCTTGAGTTCATTAAAATCATTGAGATGTGCGAATAATTTTTATAAACATTTTCTTATGTTATATGATAAACATTACAATAAAGCATTAAAAAATTTACCTTTATGATATAAACGGAAACCTTGCCATTTATCGCTTCCACTGTATTACATATGAAAGTGCATTAGCTTCTTACTGCACAGAAATATAGTTTAAAATTTAATTTGTTTTTACTGAAGCAAGATGGCAAGTCTCGTAAGCTGCTTATCACGCAATTCGAAGCGGTATTGTGTAAAAATGATTTCACCGGTGCTGAAAGACGAGAATTAAGAATGCAATTAATCAAAACAAAATAACAACATCTGCCTGAAGTTTTAACCAGAAAATATATTTTGCTGGAAGATCATTCCACGATGCAGAGGAAAATTATTAACAGACATGAAAAATTTGCATCGTCTTAATACGGAAATATTATCCTTCGCAGATGTTCGACAAGCTGAGATCTGATGGAAGCGAGCGACGTATTAAAATTATCAACTGTAAAAAGTTATGTATTGAATGTAAACAATATTTATGGATCGTCCCTCGGAGTTAACCATTGAAACTAAATTAAAAGATGCGTTTCTTATCAGTGCGTCAGCGGCATCCAACGCATTAACAAACCGTTTTTGTGGCTCAACTTTGCTCTTCCATTGCTCGACCGTAAACATTTGCGTGGTTTGCATGAGAAATGGAAAGCGAAGGAAACATGAATGGTGAGAAATCGAGGAACCGACAGCTCGGGACACCAACGGGTGATTCAGCATCAATCGACAACATGGGGTCTCTTCCTCTGATATACGCTGTGGAGGACAGGCCCTCTTGGGGCCTTTCCTTCCTTCTTGGTCTTCAGGTAAGTCGCAGTTGTCCATTTCGTTTCGCGGTTCGCTTTCCGCGATCATTTCTGTGCAGGTCTTGATTTCGGGCGTGCGTTCCCATCCGTGGGGGAGAGCTCCCTCCAGCCGAAATTCAAATGGCGCAGTTCGCAGTGGGAAATTCAGCTTGAATACAGCACGCGCAATTCCTGGTTAATTGCTGTTTCAAGGCTGTTTTATTATGTTATTTTATTTAGGACAAAATAATCGCAGTTGTAGCTGTGGCAATGGCGAATGCTGTCTAAATGAATCATAGTTTTACTGATTGCCACTGACCTCCCGAGACGGTCATTCCATTTGTGGTGTGCATTTCGTGTACAGATTCACTTTTTAAATTCAAGTTTCGATAGGATTTTAGATTTCGCCCCCGTCGAATCCTACTTTTTTCGTCGGATTTTTTTCAATTCAACTACATTAAAACCATTTTTGCATTAAGATTTTGATGTACGTCCGACAAAATTTCATGCTCTAATACTTCTAATTGCGGGTCAACAGAGATAAAGAATAAGATGTAACAATGATTTAAGGGTCATAAATAATATCAAAAAATTGTTGTAATTTTTATTTTAAGTTTAGGAGTTCTAATAACCCAATCAGATGCCCCACATTTGGATAGCCATTCATACATCTTCAAATATCTTGTGTCAGAGTCTGAAAACTCATCCACTTTTCAATTTTTTTTTTTAAGCCGAGAATTGTCCTTCGATATCTTGTTTATCGGACAATAATAAGAATATTTGCAAAATGTTGGCGATTTTTTGAAGTCTAAATATTGAAAATATTCTCCGCACGTGTATCAGATATTTTATTTAAAAGATGAACAATGCCATAATTGAAAAAATTTAAATAAAAAGATAACGAAAAAACTACAAGGTATTTTATTTTCAAATATTGAAAAGCCTATTATCTTGGTTTGGCCATGCTTAAGATACTTTTACAAATACCGCTTAAGACTGAACTTTGTTAGATGACAAATAAAAGAAGTAAGATTAATAAGTATGGACCCCGTTGATAATTTCAATACAGTTTTCTGCCATTGCCATATACATGTATATATTTCTCAGAGAAATTCGGTCCAATCAAACACACGGATATCTTTATGTCTTTTAGACATATTTGGTTAAGTATGTGTTACTTTGCCGAAATTACTATGGAATTATATTTTAATTAATAAAATCTCAATTCAGAAACTGATACTCATTAATTTTAGAATAAATAACTTTTAAACCCGGTCAGGCTTTTATATAAAGGTATTTTAAAATTATTTTTGACAACTTCCCGTGCAAATATATTTAAAGCAAACTCATCATTAGAAAAACATTGAATAAGGAGGCACAGCAATGGTCCTCTCTGCAGAGAAACATGTAGAAAAGAAGAAGGTTATCAACAAACGTTGCGGAAATTTCTTTACATTATCTGGCGTCGACTTTGAATCAACCGTACGTGGAAAGTTTTCAGACGAAAGTTGAAGCTTTCTCCACCAATCAATGGTGAGGAATATCTTTCATGGAAAATTTTTTGTCTGAAACACCAATTAAGGATAGTGGAAGAAAATGGGTAATTTTCTCAAAATGTTGCTTTAAACTGTATTGATTCATTCACCAAAGCAGAGAGCAGAGGTCAAAATAATACTCGGTTCACGGGTTATTCACTGAAACTCGTCAAATGCGTTCGCACCCAATCCGAGGAAGGCGAATCTTCATTTAAATTATCAAATGTATTTCTAACGATCACTGGATAATTCGCTATGGAGGTTAATGATTTAAGATTATTGTTGAAAAATCCAGTGCCAAACGTCCATGTCGTTTGTAATAATGATAAAATGTCTTAAGCCGAATTTTAATATTCAATTCCGGATAATGCACACTAATTATCCGTTTGAAATGAGTGTAAAAATAATACTGAAAAATGCTACTTTGAAGTATTTTAAGAAATGATAATCGACGATTGATTTCTTTCAAAGTGATACGAAATTACCATCGATGATAACTATCCGAGCCAGATGAAACCTTGCACGTAATTTCAACGGAAACTCGGTCCATTTCTTACGCTGTTCATAGGATATTGCAGTACTTCCAGTATTAAGCATGAAGAAAGAATAATTGCAAAGGAAAGTAGACTGCCGTCATAACCGATTAAATCATCTCAAACAATTATATCAAAGTAAACACAAACTGAATCATTTACATTATGGACTTGATTAAAAGTAAAATCTTATGATATTTTCCATAAGTATGCAACCATATGGTAAATAATACCAAAAGTATACATCCTAAACAGCATATCTGTTAGACTTGGGCCGCCATACATGTAACGTTTCTTTCCTACTGTGTTTTAATAACTGAATAAGGAAGGATTAAAGCAAAAGCCAAAAATTTCTTTTAACCGAATCCCATCATAATTTATAGATTATTCATTGTATAAATTGCCAATGGTAGTTTCATTACAGTATGAGTCTAAATAAAAAATTTTAGAATGAATGCCAATTCGTTAGTAAAGCGTATCTAAAATAAATAGTATTATTTGTGAACCAGCTGTTCACGGATATGTAATAAGATGTATTTATTATACATTTATGAGAGCTTATTTTATAAGTTTATTAATTAATCTATTAACCTAAATGTGCTAACACATAAATAAGTAAGAAAGTGGACATAAAATATTGATCTCGGGATCTCCAGGATGAAGTTCTCATGATTGAGTGCCCGAACTATAAAGTCGTGGCAGGCTTTGCATTACGGGGGCTTTGGAAACTAAAAATGGGCCGTGCAATGCAGTTCTGTTCCGGAAATTATAATGATACCCTGGAGACTTTGTCCATCTAAGCGCTCATTGAAAAGCCTAACAGGAAGCACTCATTATGATGGCTTCGAGCTGCATGCCAGACAAATGACCATCCGATTTGTTATAATTGCAGCATTACCTAACAATGGTCGGTGGAATAATATCTCTTCCGTTCCTCCTCGCGCCTTTCCTCTGTATACTTAACGACGATCCCAGCCAGGGCTATCTGATCTCTACAATATTCATGGTCTCAGGTGTGGCAACGATATTTCAAACAACTCTTGGGGTGAGGTAAGAACATCCTTGTCTTCCCTAACCGATTTCATCCCGGAATCAAGAATTCAACCCTGTCAATCCGTGCAGATTGCCTATTGTACAGGGAACGAGCCTTACTTATCTAACGTGCACTTTGGCAATATTGCACCTACCGCAATGGAAATGCCCGACTGTCGGTGATTTATATGCCATGGGTCACTTCAATAGGACGGAAGAATGGCAAATGCGAATAAGGGAAATCCAAGGGGCCATAATTGCCGCCTCTTTTCTTGAGGTTTTGATAGGTTACTGTGGTGAGTATCTCTTTTTATTTCTTCAGTGATTTTCGCATTTCCTTTTTCTGAATTTTCACCTGTTTCAGGTTTAATCGGAATTCTGCTGCAATTCATAACACCATTGACGATTGCCCCTACTATAACTCTTGTTGGTCTATCTCTTGTTACTCACGGTGCTGAATTGTCATCAGGGAATTGGTATATTTCTGGCACGTAAGTTTATTCCACTTTACTGAAAACAAAAAACTTCATGTAAAATTGAATTGAGTTTCCTACTTGCATTAATAATAAACGAACTATATTTCGTTTCATTCAGCTATTTTGATTTGAAACTAAATAGGTCACCTAGTTTTTCTAGTCTAAAATCTACATACAATATATTCCTATATATATGTTAAAAATATATAGATACGAATAAAAAAATAGTCTAGAATCATATTTTCGTTTTAGCCAAATTTGAAAGTCATTTGAGATAGAAAACTTTAATTGCTTTGTTCTTAAATTCTGATTTAATTTTGTCTTTATCTTTAGATTCTGACACATGGATGAATGACTAAAAAATATTGCTATTATGATGTTTGAATTATATTTCCATTATCAGGACAATCATTTTGGTCACAGTCTTCTCGCAATACATGAGGAGATTCATCACGAAAGTGCCTGTGTACACGCTTACGAAAGGGTGGTTTATAGCAAAATTCAAGGCATTTCAACTACTGCCTGTTCTCATCACTATCCTCATTGTCTACTTTACCTGTGCTATTTTAACGCGTTTTGAAATTCTTCCTCCCGAAGATCCCAGTCGCATCGACCACAAGACGAACCTTCTCGCGAACGCAGATTGGTTCATATTTCCTTATCCCTGTAAGTACTATCATCTTTGGTAATTTTACTAATAAGTTTAACGAAAGAAATGATGTTCGTTCTCTTATTATTTTCCCAGTTCAATGGGGCTGGCCAACTTTTACGATTTCCTCCGTTCTGGCAATGTTAGCTGCTGTCGTAGCAGGAATTGTGGAATCCGTCGGAGATTACTATGCCTGCGCGAGGATATGTGGAAAATCCCCGCCTCCCCCACAGGCTATAAACCGCGGTATTGGAGTGGAAGGCATCGGATGTATTCTGGCCGGAGCGATGGGTATAGGGACCGGTATGACCAGTCTCAGTGAAAATATTGGAGCAATTGGTGTGACAAGGGTAAGATGACTCCCATGGTTGTCACTTGGCCTCACAGGATCATAACAACTAGTAAAGATCATCAGGAATGAATTTATTCCGTGTTGAAACAGATGCCTGACTTTAAACCATGAACAAATCTTGTGAGGTATTAGTTTCGGATCGTGCGAAAAGATTTCTTTTTAACTAACTTCTTGAAATATCTTCCAAACTTACACAAAATTACATTTCCGACGTATAAGGATACTTGCATACTTCGAAACATATAAAAGTTATCATCCATCGGTCACATGGGAAGGCAAATCAACATTTGCCTTAGGTTGTAACCACCACCGCGGTTGGTGTTTAATCCTTTCGCTGCCTTGCAAACTCTTCACAAGCAGACATCCAGCTCATTTCCACTTTTCATTTTCAGGTTGGAAGCAGAATTGTGGTTCAGTGCGGGGCGATCATTATGATAATCCTATCATTTTCGGGCAAGGTGGGAGCAATGTTCGCCACAATCCCTTCGCCCGTCATCGGAGGCTTACTTTGTGTCATGTTTTCCATGATCACAGCAGTAGGTAATATGGGTTCCACCCATGCCGCACCCAATTCCATCATTGAGACTTGACCTGTTTTCTCTGCTTTTAGGATTGTCCAATTTACAATATATCGATATGGGTTCTCCTAGAAACTTATTTGTTCTCGGAGTCTCCGTCTTCTTCGGACTGGTAGGTTTACACAGGTTTCCTTAACCAAGAAATCGATTTTATAAATAGTATTATGTTTTCAGGCACTACCGGAATGGCTAAAGAAAAATCCGAATGCCATTAATATCGGAGTTCTCTCGGCAGATCAGCTTATAACTGTTTTATTATCCACGCATATGTTCGTTGGCGGATTCATTGGATTTTTTCTTGACAATACCATTCCAGGTATTCTTCACGTTTAATTTTACTCTTTCACAAAAATTCTGTACAGTTACGAAGTTCGACTTCTAACAAAGCAGCTTATCATCACGCCTTTTTTTATTTTCAACAGGATCACCAGAGGAGCGAGGGCTGTTGGCCTGGAGAAGCAAAGAAAATAAAAGCGACATAGCATTTGATGAGGAGGATGATACATACAGTTTGCCAAGAACTTTTAATCAGTTCCTGAAAAAGTGCAAATACGGAGTTGATTCATTTTTGGATAAAAGGCCGAAATGAACGGAAACTGCTCACTTAAACATTAATTTTAATTTCGTTCAGGAACACTAAACGGAAAGGCTATCATGCGGACAAAAAGGTTTACTTGTGATTCCAACGGAGAAAACCCTGTATGAAAGGTAGAAACAAAGGTTAATAAGAGAATTGGTATTACAAAAATTTAAGGTCTTTTCAATCATAATAACGAAATAATTCATTTTGTAATATCAAGTTTTACCATGTCTGTCTTTCACTAAAAATATGGTCGCATTTTACAGAATTTTATAAACAGCTAATTAATTTATATTAACGGTCCATTTGCTGATATCACTATATTATATTTTAAAATTATCAATCCTTATTACCACTGTTAACCTTTTGTATTGTACGAGACGTTGAAAATGATGTTAGGGAACTCTTAGAGAAACGCTTAATTTAGAATAAGGACTACTTAAAGTACTTAGGAATATATTTAGTCGGGGCAATGGGTAAAACTATGCATCAAAATTGTATTCCTGGTTCTCTATGTTAAATTTAACAGTTATTTTCATAATTTACTATGTCTATAATTATTTCTTTTTATTAACTAAATTTACATAGTTATTTCACGAATTGTATGGAACCTGAAATTGCAATTTTACTGCTATATTGCAATCCATTTTAACACACTCTTCATATTTTTTTAATTTGCAAACCGTACACAATTCAAACTGTATTATACAATAAAAATTAAGTTGTAAGAATTTAATTACGATAATTCAACTGCTAAAGTGCGGCAATTGGCATTAACTGATATTCAGATCTGTTTGTATTTATGATAAGTTACTTTATATTTGATTATAAAACTTTAATAGTTGCATACATTTCATTCAAATTAATGGAATGAGGCAGTCAAACATATGTATACTGATAATCCTCATGTGAAAAAATTTTTGAAATGTTAATAATACCTAGTGGTCTTTTCCAAGAGGAGGAAGACCTCAAATGGATGGAGTCATGATATTGGAAAGTAGAAGTGAAATGTGATTTTCGACCATTTTTGTGATGCATCTTCAGTTTTGAATCTTGACGTTCTTTACCTTCTCTTCTCGAAAAAGAACGTGAAATCAAATATATAAGCAAACTTTTGATGTCTTGATCTTAAATGAATATTAGATTTATGAGACAGGGATGATTTAAGAAGAAATTATACAACGACAAAAGCTCTTTTATTTATTTAAACCACAGTTTACGTGATTTGTATCACAATAATGGCTGTTTATTGCGGTACGACATTAATATGAATATTACACGAACAGACATTTATACATACCATTGACGTTTTAGAATAACATATAACACAAAGTTAAGGGAATAAAGCGTTTTAATTTATGATTTGGCTCTTTTTCTGAGGCGATTAATACTAGCTTTATTCACATTTTAGAAATAAACAGTTGTAAGATTATAGTTAAAGGATTGCTCTCCTAAATTAAATTTTTTACTTCATATTTTATGCGGTTTATCACCATTTATCTAAAAAATTTGATAAAAATTATACGTAAATGATGGAACTTAATAAGTGTATTTAAAAGTGGTAAGAATTTTTCATCAAAATTTTATGAGTTTATGGATGTAGCTTCATGTTTCCAAATCTTAATTAAAAATGTAAAGACTGTATGAGTATAAACTGAAGTTGATAAAATTTCTAATAAATCAACTGAAATTTTAATTTTAGTTAAAAATTTGTTCGTAAAGTGACATTACTGATACATGTTTATTTTTCTAAAGTGAGAATTAAATTAATAAAAAAGAAATTATTTTTAACGAAAACACAATTGTGGAAACAAATCTTTTACAAGTCCACAACAGCCCGTTATGAAAGATCTGTTACATGTTTCTTAAGACTGAAAATATCTAATCTTGAAGCATAAATATCGATTTCAAAAAAATATTGATTTTTCTTCTGAAATGAGGTGTAAAACGAATACAAAAATATGAAACCAGTCTTCCTCAGATGTTGCTTTTATTTAAAAAAACCAAATCGGCGAAATATTTTGGTCTTCTGAAACTTTATTGTATTTTTTTATTGTCGGATTTTAATTCTTTTAAATAATACACCCTGGAAAAATTAATCTTTGGAAAAAGACTGAAAAAAAATGAAAACATAAAAATTAGGAAAGTACCATAAATAAAATAAACTATTACAAATGAGGTCGTAAAAAACAATAATAAAAGTACCTTATATATAATAATTCTCATTATTAGATTACATTAAAACAAAATTAGAATATTTAAAACATTTTCTGATTAGATAAAGGATTTCGTTAGTTAAAAGGATAAATTTTCATATGATTCAGTATATGAGCCGTTCGTAAGGAATTAAAAAAAAGATATCGGAGGAAAAGGATCAATATTTATTACTCACCTTGTTAAATATTGGCGCAAGGATTTTTTCCAACGACAAGAAGTAACTTCTGCAGTCCCTGAGTTATGTTTACTGAAATATAAAATTAATACAACAGAAATAACAATGGCAGTTCAATGTAGAAAAACTGAAAACAGAAATTTGTTGCAATTGTTACGCTAAAAACTTGCATCTCCGAATTTTTAAAATTATAGTTTTTTTTTATTATATAGTACTTTCTGTAGATAATAAGTAATATGACGTTATTTGTTTGAAAGCGGATTGAAATCCTTTCCCTTTTAAATAAAAAAAGAGAAAGGAAAAAAAATAATTTCTTATCAAAAGATTATCATATCAAACCGAGACATTTATTAAATAAAGCTAAAATATAAAATAATATCAAATTAAGGAGCTTTTTATTTTTGAACTAATTCTTCCTTAATGAGACATTTATTAGTGATCCAAAACATTTTTTTTGTCAGTCGTATGGGATAATATATTATTGCATGGTTTGATGACTAGTAATACCTTTTGCAAAAATACAGTAATTTTATCTGTAATAAAAAATAAGTTCATGCAGAAAAGAACTTACAATAATTCCTCAGAACAAACATAATTAATAAAACTAAATACAATAACAAAACAAAAAGATAAGGAAATAAAATGAATTTAAAAAATTCGAAGAAATCTGTAAAATTTATTAAAGAACAAGTAAAAATTTATATACATTAGAAAAATACAAGACAAAAATTTTGAAATTTAGTACTACGTATTATACGTGTGATACTTATGCATGTATTAATGTTTATGCATTAATGTATTGATATTATAGCACACGAATAATTTTGCCGTCTTTTTTTAATTACTCACCAGTAGTTTAAACTGAATATGATAAAGAGATTACTAATCAAAAATTGTAATAAAAATAAGGTTTAAACTCACCAATGCTCTTTTGAAGCCATTTTGGTTTTCTCTTGTATCGAATAAATATATAATATACAGGTATGCTACTCAGGATCATCAGCATGCCGTAACCTAAAAATTGTATAAATGATTGAACGATGAAAATGCATTTAAAGTTTAATCGAATACTTTATCGGAGACTTACCGGTCTCTGCAGGTTTTTGTATAACCGGGAAAAGAACAAAGAAAATGGTGAATATTATGTAAATAATCGGAAAAAACAGATTAACTTTTATTGGTCGCATCATATCTGGTCGTTTCCACCTTAACCACGGCAGACACATAACCGCAACTCCGATGCTCAACTGGAAGACGTCGTGAAGAACCTTATAGTTAAAATCCGAAAATTGTTTTAATAATCGTAGAACTGCGAGGCAAACCTTACCCAGGTGGCAAACCCCACATAGTTGATGAGCGCGAAGATGTCGGACACGGTTAAGTACATCATCGACAACAAAGCCATGCATATGACAGCAGGAGCAGGGGTAATCCTTTGTATTTGTATCATGGTCAGAATCTCTGGCATCTGGCCCTCGCATGCGCCGGAGTAGAACAAGCGCGAGGACGTTAGCAGGATCCCGTTGACAGCCCCAAACGTAGAAAGTGCCACGAAAACCGGAATGGTCCACGCCAAGAAGCCGAATAATTTTTGCCCGAATGTCTGAAATGTTGAAAACCGTTTGAGAAATGCAATTGCAGCAGCCGGACCGAAAAAGCCTAAGGCAAAAGAACCGACCACGGCAACGGCCTCGGACGCCAGCATCTCCTGTGGTGACAAGGTGGTGAAAAAAGCAACATTGGTCATGACATACACGAAAGTGACGAGAATACACGATATGGCTATGGCACGAGGAAGATTCTTTATTGGGTCCTTCAGTTCTTCTATAACGAAATTTAAATAATTCCTGTAAAAAAAAAAAAAAATGCTTGTAAAAAAGATAGCATTAAATAAGAAAAAAGCTAAGAGTGTTACATACATAAAATTTTAAGAATTTTAAATAGGAGATTTAATTATTAAAGAAAAATTGGAATGAAAAAAAATTCAAATAGCAGTACATTAGACCACTTACCAACCATTGTATGCAAAAAGACCTGAATAAAACGAAAGCGCTATTGATGGTACCTCCTTGATAGTACCCTCAAAGGTAAAATATTGAGTATGCCCTAAAATTTAAAGGAAAAATCAAATTTTTACAATAAAGAAACTTAAAATTATAATTTCGATATTAAGTCTAAAGCTGGGTCCAACCCACGAAATGCTGTTGGACGATCAAGAAACAAACGGTCAATGCTCTCGCCGAAGATGATTCGTTCATTGTCAGTTTATTTGTAAATTAAATCACAAAAGGGCCGGTCGAGATGAAAAAGTGAGATTTATGACAGAGAAAATTTGATCACCACCACTGGTTTGCCTGAATCACTGTAAAAAGGGTTCAATGGAACAGTCGAGAAATATCCCGCAGGGCGAAACTCGTTGGAAGGTACGAAAAAAAAAAAAGGGCGGGAGACCCAGTGGCAATCCCGCAAAAGCAACCAGACCTTGCTCCCGCGGGAACAGCGACTGTTACCTTTTCCCAGTTGGTATATCCCGGCAGCGATGATGACAAAAAGTGCGAAAAGTTTGGCATAAGTGAAAATGTCCTGAACCCTGGTCGCCCATTTGACATCCCAACAGTTGACAAAAGCGAGTGTCACTGTAAAAAAAAACGAAATTGTCAGCAGTTGATGCCCAAAAATGATTTTTACAAAAAACAGGAAAAGATAAGGGTGCGCTTGTCAAGTGCTACAGCAGGCGACCAAGACGGCGGCGTTTAAGCGCTTTTGAAATTTTCCGGCCGGTGGAAAAGTTCGAATCCACCCGCAGTCCGTACGATCTGAATGTGTGAAAACAGAAGTGACTTGCAATGCCGTTCCGAAACATGGAGCGCCACTAAGAAGACGAATCCGTAGCTGGGCAATGTGCTGAAACCGCACCAAGTTAATGTAAGGAAAAAGCGGATTTTGCGGGGAGGCGAGATTGAAAGCTCTGCAGTCGCCAAATTAATTCAGAAACTGCGACATTAAGTAATTAACAGCAATAAAGATATCCGTGGGTTAGGTTAAGTGGGCTCCCGCACGAATTCGCTGACAAAATTTCAAATCAGCCGAAAAACGGATTTCGAGTCGAAAGATCGCCATCCACCGCAGTCAATGGAAACTGCCACCGCTTAGGTCCGTCTAACATTAAAGGCGGCGGCAGCGGAAAATTCCCGGCTCCCACTTTAAGAAAACCCTCGTTTCAACGTATTTCGCGACTCTTTTCACGTTTTCTTAGATTGCGGCAGCGAGTTACGATCCTCTGACGTCACGAAGCAAGATCGATTTACTCCAGTGGGATGCTGTCAGCCCCTTTCATTCACGCTCCGCAATATTCTTTTTTTCCCGTAAAATTGCGTCGGAGATTTTTTTTTTCCTCCCAAAATCAGCGACTGCGGGAAAATTTATCGATTCCCCCGGGAGGAAAGCTTTCCATTTCCGCCATCGTGCATCGAACGGCGACGATAACAACGCGAAAGTCAAAGCAGAGCCGAGGTGCGGAAAATTCGCGCCGGAAATATGACTTACTTATGCAGCAGCACGCCAGAAGACGAAGGCTATCCTCCGGTGGATTGCAGTCCGGGAAGAAAGGTTTCAGCACGTAAACGGCAAAAGTAAGGGCAACGATGGCTTGAGAGCACGGCCTGACAATCATGCATTCTATCCAAAGTCTAATAAATGCGAGAAATGGTCCGAAAGTTTCCATTATGTAAGCGTAATCTGCTCCTGACTTCGATATCATGCATCCCAGCTCTGCATAGCAGTAGGCTCCTACCTGGAAATGAAAAGACGCCTTGAAAGACTGCGGCGCGGGGAACGAGCACCGATCCTGGAGTTTGAGCGTGGCTTACCAATGAGAACAAACCGGAAATGATCCACACGATTATGGAAAGATTGACGGATCCCGTGTACAGCAGCACTCCCGAAGGGCTGACGAATATCCCGGAACCTATTATGCTCCCTATGATGACCGTGCAACCGTTGAGCAGGCTCATCTTCGCTTGAAGCTTGATCCCTCCATTGTATTCGTTGTCCGGAGTCCTCGGAAAATTCTCTGTCGTCGTGCGATTGGAATCTACCAGCTCCCTTATGGAAGACCTGGAATCCTTGTCTCCAGATTTTTTTGACGATAGCGTGGACATCTTCTGCTTCGGATTGTGCTCTTTAATACGGTACTAATCTGCTTCAAACTCGCTTTCCCTTAGAGCCCATCGTATTCCATCGATCGCGGAATGCCGGAAAATGGAAGATACATCTCAATGTATAAGACTGCAGAAAACTTGATCGGATAAAAGCAAATTTTATATTTATGAAAATGAAAGGAATTGCCACGGTTGTTGCTTAATCATCGAGGTACTGACGTCGAACAGCCATCCGGACATTGGACATTAACCACGGCCTGCCAGTTGTAAAAGGGTACCGTTTAAGCCGAGATGACCCATATTTAAGAAACAGCTGAATCAGCCAAGTATTTTAGCTTATGTGCAAGGTAAAATATCAAAGCAGTGCTTCGGATTCCGTTTGACGTTGAGGAAGAACGGGAAATCTTCACGAGGTCTTTTCGATCCCGTTCGGCCGACGCCGAAATCCGAATTCGGTGTTGGCGCAGCGTGATGTCTCAAGGGTCAACCCGTGCCACTGTCCCACTCCCGAGAGGTCCAATTTGAGAAACCTTCGACCAAAGTCAGGACGTCAGCGGCAGACACCCGGATGCCTTTGGGTTTCCCACCCTCAAATGGAGGCGCTGAAATTTCATCCGACCGCGAAAGCAAATTTCATAAACGCGATTTCCAGTCAACGGAGGTGAACCTGCTGGAACCTCCGCGGGAACCGCGGAACCTTAAAGAGCGCACCGGACGTTACTTTTCCTTTTCGAAGTTCGAAATTGCGTGCCAGATCTTAGACCCCAGGCAAAAACTCCGCGCCATGTGCATCGAAAGGCATTTGAAAACGTGAATAATTTTAAAGAACGAGCCGGATTTTCGTCTTTAGAGGATATTTTTAAGCGCAGTTTAATTTGCAAATGAAAAGTTTTCGGAACCACATATTCAACCAACCTCAATCAGCTAGCTGACCGTGAAAAGGTCACAAGATAACCTAGCAAAACATACATAAAAACCAATAGCATCAAATCAACTCGGTTTTTTTTTTTTTTCTCTTAAAAGAAAACCATAAATATAAATTTTTCAATTTTCGCCCATGTAAAGAGAGAAAACTGAGAAAGAAATTTTTTGTCCGCGAGTGAGATCCAACATGTCCACGTCGGCTTGGGAAACCGGAAAATCCGCTGCCAACCGTGCGGGGAAAAAATTTTGGTCTTGGAAATGAGCTTGCAATGTCGAATGTCGCCCGACGAGGCCTCGGAAAAACGAGGCTCCGGCTTTCGGAACGTTTTTCGCCGCTTTCGATCGCCAAATCTGTTTGCTCCCCGTTCGGATTCCCCACGTGGTACGTGCAAGGGAAAAATTTGGATTCGCCAAATTCGGATTTGCCGTTTTCGAAGCTTGGGTTACTGCGCAGTGCTTCGTTATTCTGATAACAAAGCAAACGCCGGTAGCGGAATTGATCCTGCTTTTGACATTTGAAGCGCCGTTCCTCGCGTCTCACCCACCCGCGTAGAAAGGGAGCGTTCGGGCACCGGAATTTTCGGATTTCGCGGCGAATGCAAGAACCGCGAGCTCCCGGGGAGTCGTAAAGGAAAATGCTGCCGAAGCAACAGGAGAGGAATGAGGGATGTCACCGGTCGTCGAGGACCGTGTTAAAGACGAAAACCGATACGCGCCTCCCAAAATGTACAGACATGCTAAGATACCTTTTCAGAGTCTCTTGCGCATTAGAAGATATGTATCGAAGAGCACATGTAACATTATTTGAGTATCCGGAAGGTTGAAACTGGAAGAAGGTGAACGAGATCACTAAAAGTAACTATGTCTAATACCAAACTGAGCCTTTCCACATTTGTCAACCCTTTAGAGAGGAAAAAGGCCGAGATGTGCCTCCCGCTCGAGCTCCTGCGCACTATTAAAAGAGCTCGGCGAGCGCCTGTCGTCTGTCGGCCGGCGGGTTTTTCTTAACGCTCCCCTCGACTGTGACAGCGTTACTAGAGGGCTCCGGGCCTTGGCCCGTGATTGGAAACGCTCACTTTTTACATTCCGAGCGTTCGCTCATGAAAAATGGCTCTATCTGATGGAAGGCGCCTCAACGTGGAAGCTCATTTTCGGCGCAGCGTTCGGAGAAAGCGACGGCGGGCCCCATCCGAGGGCCAACCGCAGCCTTCGCCGGGAGGAACGCTTCGGAAAGGTTCGAAATGAGCCGCGGACGATTTCGCTTCCGAAATGCGGCTGCACAGTGCCCGGGAGATTTCTCCCCCCGATCCGAAAAACCCCGCAGGAGCATTGCAGGCCCCCTCGGTTGCAATTAAAGGCCGACAGACTCGAGCGGAAAGCCTGTAACAAATTAACGAAAAATAAGTCGACGGTTTTACGGACCCCGCGCTGATTCGATTGGCGGCTTTCTCGGCTGCGGACTTGAGGAAGGAGCAGAATTTTTAGCTGGCGAATAAAAATTTATTCTCGTGGTCGACACGCTGTTACCTGACCATTCGCATAGCTCGATAAATTAACCAAATATCCTGAAAACTTAATCTCGCCGCAGAAGCCTCTTCCTTCCGTCCGATGATTAAAGCACTCGAAATGTCGGACGTCCTGTCAAGTGCCGCTGAAGCTACTTTTTAAGGGCCCCGCCGGTTCCTGCTGAGATTTGCAAATGAGTGAAGGGGGCGATTTCCGAGCCGGATTCCTCTCGATCGGGCGAAACTCGGAAGTGGTCAAAAGCGGAAGTTCCCCCTCTCCCCCCGAATCTCGGATATTTTCCCCGCTCGTCGGCAGTGGCCGTCACTTACCTTGCGGCATCTTTCATTTTAGCCTTTGGGAAAAACTTCATGGAGATCATTTTCCGAACCTGCATCGGATCCCGCACCGCGCGCACTTGCAAATTTGCACTTTTATCCTTCGAAGAGCTCCGAGTTAACACCGTCTGGGAAAACGGGAACTGAATGCGGTCAAAATACATGGGCTTCTGATACTTTCGCGAGGGGCCACGTACGCATACATCCGAGTGTAAGAAATATTATTTCTTTTCCGCGCGTCATCAAAAATTAAACATTGTTAAATACATACTGAAAAATTAAGTCCACGATTTAAATTGTTAGCTTTTTTGGCCGAAATTCAAAGGGCATTTCATTGGCCGACAGTTTTAAGAGAGTGGAAGATGCGGGGACCGCAGGAGGCGATAATAAAGCCGGAGAATTTGCCATTAGAATTTGCACTTTTGAGAACTAAATTGGCAAAATTCATAGCGAATAAAAGGCAGGACCGTGATCTATGCCCAATCCGAAAGGTACGACCAGATTACTCCCTCGAATCAGTAATGGCAGTCGTTGTTTATGAATCAACCGAGAAATTTATTTGCCATTAGCGTTTCATATTCAGTTTTTCGGGGTATACAATTTATTATTTAATTTCTAAACGTGACGCGAAACGAATTATGGTTTAGATTATGCGATTACAAAATTAACCTAATGATGAGTGAAACGCTTCTTTTTTTTTTCTTGGCCAACTAAAATCTGAAAAATTTATGAAAAGCGGAGCAGATCAAATATTTGAAAAAGGAAAAAAACGAACGGCAATGATTTTAGAATAGTCATTTCGACACTGTACCACAGTGAGTATTCGCGCTAATTTAAGGCATATCTAAATGATGAGAGTTGGAGTTTCCTGTTTATACTTTCACGTAGTTCAATATCATCTCATTCAATAAAAAACGTTAAGTTGTGCATTTTCAAAATTAAACTCATCTCTTTTATTTAATCAATCATTCTGCATAATTATTTTTAATTTCCATACGTTTCACGCGTGCCTAATTATGTTGCAGTAAAGAGCTGCAACTATTCTATTACTTAATATACTTTTAATATTAACATTAAATTTGCGAAAATTGTACTTGGTCTTAAAATTAAATGCTCACAATTAAAGACTACGTTACAAGGCGAATACACACGGCAGCTTATTTACTATTATTAAATGAAGAAAAACCATTTACGCTTAAATCGATATGCAAAATTCAATGTAATTATTCAATCTCTAATTACATCTTTTTAAAAGATAACGCTTCCGCGATTGTTTTGCCGAAATGTTCATTAAAAAAGACAGAAAATGTATATTAAAAAAATTTAATTGCAAAAAACTTCATTAATTGCAGCCATCAATTGCACTTTATTCATCCTTTATATAACTCCTGATAATCTTCCAGTGATCCAGATCGTTGCACCTAGCGAAATATTTTGGTGTGCCAAACTTTTCGTTCAAGCTTTTTTGTCGAGCTGTTTTGTCCTAAAACATCTGGTAGCTAACTTCTTATATTATTCATTTATAAAACTTTAATGGTGAATTATAGTCATATTATTTTCATAATGTTTCGAACATCTTTGTAATTGTTCTACAATTTAAAAACACTTCTCAAATTTTTTTTCAGTTTTTTTTGCTGCTGTCACTTTTAAGTTAATATATATAAATTTTAATTTTTAATTTGAAAAGATTTTCTTTTAATTAATAAAAATTAAATTTAAAATTTTTAAAGTAAAAACTAATTTTGATTTTTTATTAAATATATTTATATTTAAACATGGTATCGCAAAGCGCGAAATAATTAAAAACACGCTCTGCTTTCAGTGTTCTGAAGACCACTTTTCAAAACTTAATAAAAGTAATAAACAAAGTTCAAAAAAAATTAAAAAATAGAATTAAGACATTTTATAATCATACTTTCATTTTACTGAGATTTCTTAACAATTAAGAGATTCTTAAGTATTAACAGTAAAAATAGTTCTGAAACATGAAAACAATTTCACTAATTTTAATTTAAGTTACAGTGAAACATTTACTTTCGGCTGTTTTCATCTGTTTTTGTTTTATTTCTTGAGGATTTTAACGGATGCATAAATTCTATATAATTAAAATCGGTTACTGTTTTTGGGTTTGGCTCATTTTCTGAGTTCTTAATGAATTTTTCTGGCGTAATTATCTTAAAATATTTAGAACGTCGCGATCGGTCTACTTCTGCATCATCTTTTTTATTTTCAGGCTTCATCTCGTCTCGGCACTTTTCGCTGTTGCCATTTTCTGACTGAATTTCAATAGCCATATCAGTATCTTTTTCATGTGCTCTTATGCTGTTACTGTTACTGCTGCCACTACTACCTACTCCACCCCCGATTATATTACAAATGTTGTCTATGTTCAATTTTGAATCCAGAATTTTTTCTTCAACGCTTTTAATCATTATTGATTCAAAATTTATGCCACTTGCAGATGAAGGCGACTTCGCTTTACTATCTTGATCTTTACTCAAATGAGGATATATTTTTTTCCGAGGGATGTTTGTCCTTTTCTTTTTTCTTATACCCAGCTTTTTCACTGATCCTTCGGCACCAGAATCATCTACAATTTAAAATTTAATAAAGAATTTTTTTAATATAAAACTCTAGTTCTCCAAAACAATTCTAATATTTTAGAAATTGAAGGTTATATGATTATATATATATACATTTAAATAATATGTATTGTTATATCACATTCTCAATATTATTTAATTAATTTAAAATAAAAATTGATTTTATCAACTTATTTAGAAAAGCAAAAAGCAATATTAACATTATCTTTTACTTCCCAAACCTAAGTTCTTAAATTCACTTTAAATAAATTCCCTTTTTTCATAAATAATAAGTTTTACCTGCTGCGGATGCATTATTATCCATGTTTACAATTCTACCCTCTTCATCCACATATATTACTTTGACGCTAACTCCATCATTCATGCGACTAGTAGAGACCGTATTTGGCGATTCATCTGCCTTAGATGATAATAAAGGATTCTCTACTAGAATAGGCGTATTATCCGTTAAATTTGGCTCCATTAAAATTTCGTTTTCCACTGCATTATTACTATTTAGGCGCTCTTTCATTGGCGGAGGCCGATATTTCTCAGCAAATGGTTTTTCATATTCTATTACTGGAGTGTTGCGATTAATGTAAGATGGTTTTCGAATTTGTTGCGTACTTCTAATTGCAACATTGATGTGATCGGAGCAAAAGAGATCACCATTTATGTCCAAAAACAGATTTGTATCCAAATGAGTGAAGCAATACGCGTTTGGGCAAACTTTGCAACACCTTTTAGTTGATTTGTTACAGGCGGAACATTTGTGTCTAGGGCAAAGCCATTTCTCTGTAATAATTAAAGATTTTTTTTAGAGCTATAAAAATTTTAAATGACGAAAATTGTAAATGTAAAATTTATTAAAACATCACCGTTAATTAACTTTCAATTCGATATTATTTTATTCGAATTTTATAAATAAGAAATTATATAACTATAAAGAAAATTAAGTATTTAATTATGGAGAGTATAAATATTCCTAGCCTATATTTTTTTCTTTTTTTACAAGATCTATTGCACTTTCAGTTTAATTTAGTGAAAGCACCGCCATCTAATGCATATTTATCTTCAGATCATAAACTTATATGTTAGAAACAGAGTGAAAAATATAGTATGTATAAATTCATTTTATATGAATTGTTTACAAATTCAAAATACTGTAACTTGCATGTTCTGTGTATCGAAAAAGTAATTATTAATTATTCTTTCAAATAAAAACAATAACAGTAAATTTTGATACTATTAAAGTGAATAAATTGTTAAAATAATAACACTTACCATTGGGCCATTCTGTTAAACCAACACATTCTAAATGGTAAACTTTTGGGCAATTCTTAACATCACAAACCATTAATTCGCCACCATCTTGACATACAAAGCATTCGTCTTCACTTGTTTTTAATTCCCAACGTTTTAAATTTCTATTTTTTCCATCTCCCTTGTCAAAAGAATTCTGGAAAATCATTCCAAACCATGAATATTTAAAATTAATCGTATAAAATAGAAGTTTTAACATAATATGTTAATCATACAAAGAATATGAGATATTAACCATCAAAATAAAATTTTAAAAAATTCTGTTTAAATTAAATTTTGATTTGTATTTAAATCAAAATATCCTAATTTATAAAAAACTTTAAATAATATAAATTAAAAAAATTTGTTTTCAATATTTGTATTAGTATTTTCCAAGGCTAGG
>JAOWBB010000007.1:3986012-4073722 GCA_028565995.1 Ricinus marginatus | reverse complement strand
CAGGTTCGTCCGAGGGGGGGGGGGAGGGAGGGGTCCGCTCGAACGTGGCGCGAAGGTTTAACCCATCGGAGCAGGTCAGGTTAAGGTTCCCTTCCGCGCGAAAGATGATTCGTAAATAATTAAAAACGCGAGGGGGGAGGGGGGGGCAAATCAGAAATTTTTTGTAAAATCGCTTAACGGATTCCCGTATTATCATGCAGAGGTTGCTGGAAAGACAGCGGGTCGGAAAATTGAATGAAGGAAAGGCAATTTCCCAGTTGTTTTCATCGAAACGAAGAGAAAATTCGGTGAATAACGCGTGCCGAAGGAGAAAGAAAGTTTAAGATAAAGGCTCGCTCCGGTTACAATGAGACATTTTAAGGTCTCGCGAGATCGACTAATCGACGTGAAAAGGCCGTGGCGGAAAACGCATGTCGACCGTGGAAATAATGGGAAAAAGATAACTAGCAAAATGACGTCATTTCTAGATTACCATAACAACACCAGCAAACATGAGCGTCTTGTTACCCGGTGCTGCCAACCTTCTTTTTTTTTTTTTTTTCACACTATCATTATTTAATAATTACCGATGTATTTTAGAATTCGAAGGCGGATTCCATGGTTTGCTTTCCGAGGCAATTTTTATCTCGTTAAGGGGATCCTCCCCTTTTCCCCCGGGCCGGTTATTTTTTGATTCTCCTCCGAGGAGAAAAAAGAGCGGAATTCCTGCCCCTTCTGCTTTTTTTTTTTTTTCCCCCATGATGGATCGGGGCCAGAGACGGGCGACATTTCTGTTTGGCGTTTTCGTCGTTATTATTCCGTTTGAGGCAAAATGCGGACGAACGAATCCCTCCGATCGGTCCCGTAACAATGCCCGCGATGTCTGCGCGAGACGACCCTTCGTCCTTTAAATCGCCCGATCCGAATCCATTCGGCAATTGTTCCTAGATGACGGTTGATAATGCAAACGCAAGGAAAGGCACAGGCGAAAAGAAAAATAGCTCGATTCTTGACTAGTAAAGTGAACACAATCAGAGTTCAATTAGTTTTCAACTTTTGGATAATGTGAGCCCGAAATTTTCAAGCTCAAATGATTCCTAAACTCGTAGCCTTGTTAACGTCTTGTCACCGAGGGTTCCTCCCTCCACCTTCCACCGCCTTTGTTGAAACTCCCTCGTTTTGTTCCCAACCGCTCCCAGTTTTCCATAGCAACCGCAGACTCCATAGTAATATTCCTGCGTTTTCACGAACCTTTAATTTTTCGATTGTGTTTATTTAAAGTGCGCTTCCACGAGTCCTCAACTTTAGTGGCCCAGGTTCCCCGCAACTATTTCACCCGTCACACTATCCTGTTGCAATTTTATGTCCGACCGCTTTCACCGTATTACGGAAATGAAGTCCGTTCCTCCACGGCGACCAGAATGGAACGATTGAGATTTTTCCAGGTTCAGTCAGCTGTCTCTTTCTCTTTTTTCTTTTTCTTCAGCCGAATTATCCATTTTCATTGTTCTCCATAAAACGCGATCTCGCTTTTCTTTTCCTAGACCCATTTCGAACGGCGTTTGGCACAATAAAGCGCGACTACCCCTCGCTCGGGAGAAACGTGATATGTCCCCCGATCGGAGAGCCTTCATATCGGGTTTAATCCCTGAACCGGTGAGAAAAAAAAATAGCGAAATGATAAATTCTCAGTTCATAACAGTCTTTTGTTTTCCTATCTAACTGACCAATCGCAAGTCGTTTATTTTAACGACTCCCCAGTCACCGGAAATAGCGTTGAAATTTTCATGCGATAGTGTTTTGTCGTCACCATTGTTGCCTTTTATTATTTAATTTTATGGTTATTGCCTTTTTATGGATTACCCCTTTTTATCTCCGATTTCCCGCCGAATGGCGTCGTCCAATGGGGTTTCTCCTACTTCCCCCCCACCAACCATTACCTTCTGAGTTGCTGTCCGAAAATGTCAGACTTTTGTATAGCGCAAAAAAGATTAGTCTCATAATCTCGCGGCAGAGCTTTCGGTGGGGGAGGCGCAAGAGGTGGTTAAAGGTCCTTTTTTCTTTTCACGTGGACCGCTCCAGAATGGGGAGGGGGAGGGAGAAGGACCGAAGGAAAATCTCGGAGATCTGTGAAAAGCTTTTAAAAATTTCCATTTGTTTCCCTGAAAATAAATGTGTGAACAAAATGCGGTTTCGACAACTTTTTTTTTTCTTCCCTTTTTTCCCTCCTTTTTTTTCAGGGAATCCTTTTTTGTCTAATGCAAAAGTTTTCGTGCCTAAATCCGAAATTCCCTCTGCATCTGATTTATCCAAATTATTTTGTTATTTCAGTCCTTTTTATCTGTCCCGGGTTCTTTCGCAAACGACGGGAGCGAAGGGGAAGACGGGGCAGGAGAAAGGATTCAAATTTGAACGCCACCGACGAAGAGCAACAATGCCGTCGAGCAGTTTTCGGTACGTGCCAGCGTCCCGGGAGACTTCCTAAAAGGGATCTGCTGCCACGCTTTTCTCGGAGAGCCGTCGGGCAAATCGACGTTGCCGTTTAGGAACGGGCCCCTCTCGTCCTTGAGAGGGGAAAAACGGTCGAACACCGCTTTCGACTTCCGAAGTATCCCCCACCCCCGAAAAACCGCGGTCCCATTCGAGTCGGGTTGAAGGTCCACGGGAAGACTCGCGAAAGCGTAATCGTCGGGACGTAGACGTTGCCAAACCGCGAGAATCGCATCGGTTTCCTTAACGCGATTATTAATTCTTCATCGGGATTTCGGTTGTCGCCCATGCAAGAGACCCGCCACGACTGCCCCGGCCAGTTACAAGCGATTTCCGATTTCAGCAATAAAAAAAACAATGGCCGATTTCGATGGGAAAATTGACTTTCCACCCCCGTTTCCGGTCAAGTGCCGTTTGCTTCCCGATCTCGCCGCTCCCCTCCCGTCACTCCGCTCGAGGGGCCCATAACTCTTGGGACCCGGCAATTTTAACGGGAAACTTAAATTTTAATCAAATTAAAACGATTATTAATTACATTAGCTCAGATTTTCCTTCATTTTTTTTATTCCTTCCTCTGACAAGTTTCAATTTCGAATTTCGTGTTTACTTTGCAAACAGTCGAACAAATGTTTTCAGGAGAGCGGGATTCCGCGGTTGTTCGGGAGTGGATTTTTACATTTCTTCATGTCGTCATTAAATTTCTTTTTACAAAATTTGCTTCCTCCCCCTCCGCCAGGCTCGCGCCCCGACGTCCCGAGCGCCAGCGACTAGGACCGGTTGCGGAGATGCCTCCCGGCAAGCGAACCGCGGATGCAGTTTCCGCCGGTCGCTCCCGTTCAGAGAAAACGAGAATTGCTAAAAGATTTATGAAAGATCGGGATCGCATAATGCCAACATTCGGAAAAATAATGAAAGGAAAAAAGCGTGGAGTGCGGTTGATCGCTGCGGCCGGTGACAACCGGCGGCTATTGGGGTGGTTCAGTTGCCAACTTAATTGAAATAGGGGAGCACATGTATTGAAATGTTAATCACACAGATCGGCGTTCATTTCAATCCTATTACGTACAAATACCTTTAAATCGATTTCCACTTTTTTTTTTTTTATTATTTTACTCTTTCTCTTTTTAAATCGTTTGCAGATTTGTTCGATTAACTAATTGCAGGCGGTACCCGCACATCAAATATTCCATTCGCCGGCGACAAGATCTCCAACCGGAGAAGACTTCCGCCGGGAGGTGTAAAAATCCGTTTCCGAACCGAGAGTTTGTCCGTATAAAACCGCCTCCCCCGGGTCACTCATTATTTATTTATTACCGAAGGGTGAGCTCGGACTGCAGGCTAATGGCAATCTCGGTAGAAGACATTTTTCGAAAAACCTTTACTGCGTTTTGATTTGATGCTTCGGACGGGGTCAATTCTCTCGCGCAACAAATTAAATCCCGGAACGGAAACGAGGTCCTCGTCCGGGGAGGGCGGTGGATTCCAGTTCGGCAATCACGCACCGATCGTCGTTTCTCGCACGTTCGCCGGATGCCAGGGGAACCGACGCGATCGAGCGATCTCCCGCGGGAGTCGCCGCGAAAGAGAGAACCCGACCGACCGAGGGGGGGGGGGACTCGGCAACGGTCGGCGGGAAAAGGAGTTTTTCCGGTGGAAGCGTCGAAGGAAGAAAAGCGGAAGGAAAACCGGAGGGTAGGAAAAAAAAAAAAATAAAAATCGGAGCCGGAGATGAACGACATCACTCGACACCCAACCAATCAGGGCCGGTAAATTAGTTTTGTGCAATCTGAAAGAGAAGCAATCAGGTTTTGTATTTCTATTGATAAAGTAGAGGTTTTGCTTTCAACCCTGCAGCCATCCATCTCCATTCTTCTCGCATTACGCATTACATCTACTTCTATTACGGCATGCAACAAGGGTATTACGCCGTTTTCCGAATGAGTCAGCGTTTAACGGACGGCAACGGAGAGTTCCGCACGCTTTCCCGCAGCAGAGCCTCCCTGATCCCGAGGACGTTGCGAATCTTCGCCGCTTCGAAACTGCAGCCGCTCCGCTTCGCCGTCGATGATTTAACCCGGGGAAGCGAGAACTGAAATAAACCGTGAAGATAATGGCAATTAGCGAAGGTAAAAAAGGAAGAAGAAAAGGAAGGGAGAAGCGCAATTAAGGTAATGAGCGCGGATGGAGGACTGAACGGGCGAACGGGCGAACGGAAGCTGCCAGCCAAAAAGAAGTCATCCGAGGTCACTAATGGGGAACATCTCGACCGTGTAACACCAGATGCGACGCCGATAGTAATTATATAAGCTCTATCAAAGGAAGCCATTGTGCTCTCCATCTTTTTTTAGGTCTTCCTTCGGGAACCGTTTCGACTCCAAAAGAGACTTCTTTAATTGTTCCACCAACTTCGGGCTTCCGGTTGGCTGAGGCGGGACGAGGAGGCATCGGGAGAGTTGAGAAATGCTCGAATCGATTACGTTAATCCGATTCGTGGAGACGGCTTCCGCCGGAAAAACGAATCTGCGGCAGGGTGGATACCGATCGCCGGCGACCGCCGACACGTGTCGCTCCTCGGTCACGTGCCGGTGTTTGGGCTGCGGAAAAAGGATCGGGGCAGGCCCTCGAAAGTCCGTTTGACTTACTAATTATTATCATTATATCTAAATTAAAAGAGGAGAGCGCGGGAGGCGGACGAGGAGCTCGATCCCGGAGCCGGCCCTGACGCGGACGGGAGACGCGGGAAAATAAATCAGGGCAAATTGCTTCCGTCGCCATCCACGGTGAAAAACGCTTTTTCTTCGTGGGCGTGCAAGGAGAGGAAGAGCGAAAGAGAGAAAGAAAGAGGTTCGCCGTAATTAAGAAGTAGCATTAAGTAAAACAGAACAAAATGTTAAATAAATACGCAGGAAGCGGAAGAGGAGGAGGAGTGGCAGCGGAAGAAGAAAGGAAGAAATATTTCCGAGCTAAGGCGGGAAAGAAGGAAAAAGAGAAATTAACTAAACTCGGAAGGAAGACACTTAACTAATTTGTAAACTCGAATTTCATTTGTTTTCGTGTCTTTAGAAAACGAAGAGAAATTCGTATCGTTTAAGTTGGTAAAAAGACATTTTGCTTACCAATTTATCCTCGGAAACTTCTGCTTTTCATTATTCACCACCTTCCTGTTGTTAACTTATTCAACTCAATCGTAGATCTTGCTGTTTTCGCTCTCTCTCTCTCTCTCTCTCTCTCTCTCTTTCTCTGCGTCTTCCCCTCATTTTTCCTCGCGACTTTTTCTCGCAACACGAAATTTCCCCGAGTCGGCTTTGGGGCACGACGAGACCGGAAGGGGTGCACCGAGCAGGTAGGACCACCCCCCGACTTTCGCACCTCGGCAAGATCTCTTCTCCCCGATTTTGTCGTTAGAGATCCGGGAAAGGGTTTTGATTCTCGGGTCGGCATTTTGAAAAATCTGGCCGGCCATTATTCAGAGGGGCTCGGGAGGGGGGGTAGGCGCGAGTCTGCGGATTGTTGGAAAGCCATTAATAAACACCGAAAAATACGGAAGGAAAGCGAAGTTAATTGCCGACTCGTGAGAAAAGTGGTTCCAGAGTTAAATTAATCCACCTCCTGCCCCGTCAGCTACCGCCCCCTCGACTTTAATTACTCTTCGCCTTCGGTCTTTCTCTCCTATTATAATTATTTAAAATCCGCCATTGTTAACTTCGCTCGGCTGCTAACGCCGCGGATGCAATCGCAGCGGAAGCCGCCGAAGCCTTCCGCTTCGGCCCCGTTCCGACTTTGCCGGAAGGAAAGTCTCCCCGGACCGCGAGGGATCGAAAACTGACACAAAAGGACCTTTCTCTAATCGGGTTTGCCGTCGAGTAATTGCAAAGCTCACTCGTTTTCATCAATTCCCACGACGGATCCGCCTTTCCCCCTCCACTCCCCTGGAACCTGCAAAGCCTCCTGGATAATTGCTGATAATTGTTTTCTTTTCATCGTTTCCCTTCATCTAGAAAATCCCTTAACTGCTTATTTCTAACGGAAAAAATCAGTTTTTCTCCTCGCGATCGATTGCGCCCCGCTCCGAGAGTCGCCGGATCCGGGGGAGGAAACACGTCGACGCCGTTTCCGGATTCCGGCACGGCCGAAGTAAGCCAGTGCCGAGCACTTCCCTTTTCCCTCCTCGACAAGCTCCGGGACGGCGCTCGCCGCCGCCGGAATCTCGAAATCCAGGCACGCGACGACCGATCCGAAAACCCGCCAAACGCCGGCCCGTCACGAGTCGAAAGGCAAAGCTCCTCATCTTTCGATTGCTCTAGGCAAAAATGGAATTTCTACTCTTATCCGGGTACAGAAAAAACCTTTCACGGCCCTTTTGCCACGAAGGATTAGGCGACAAGGAGCAAAAAAAAAAAAAATGTTTAGTCCGAAATAAAAAATTTAAAAATAATCCCGAAGGAGGAGGAAACTGGCTTGAGAAAATCCCGGATTAAAACTCATATGTCTAATGCGTTTTAAAATGGTGTACATCGAACGGGATGACCAATTTAAGACGTATTTTCAACCCCTTCTCGGTCGCGAAAATCCTTCCACCCCCAAGGCTCCAACTGCGGAGGCTTCGCCGCGACAGCGACGACGGATCAACCCCGCGGCAAACGGAAGCGGAATTCGCCGCTCACCTAAGACGTGCGGGAGCATCAAAAGTTAATTGATCAATCTGCCCAAAGGAACCGCTCACTTCATCCGTAACGGGGGAAGGAACCTCGGCGGTTCATCAAAAAGTCACGTCTCTACTCATGCGAAACGGTACGCATTAATGAGGACCTTTTTCTGGGGCGTCTTTCCCTCCGGGAACCCGATCTTCATTCAAAAGGAACCGTGCACCGGGTCGGAGTGGAGGGGCCCGAGGTTCCCGAGGGGGGGCCCCGAAGGCGAAGACCCGTTCCTTTTAAGCTTCGCGAAAATTCCGATTTGCGGAGCTCGTGGAACGGCGGGCGCCGCGGGCTCCGGAGCACCTCCCGTCCGTCGAAGACTTACCCCGGGCTCATCGGGTCCGGTTCGGAGCCCTCCGGTCGGGACGGGGACGCGGCGGCGTCCGAATAATCCGGGACGGTTGAATTCCATCGGGAAAGCATCCCGGCGGAGCGAGGCCCGCCTCGAGGGTGGCGAACGTTCGCCAACCGACGGCAAACACTCGGCTAATTTTTGAAATTCGAACGCGAAATCGCTTCGACAGCCTCTTCGGGGCCCTGACCTCTCCGGGGATCTCGAAAATTAAATAGAAAAGCATTTTTTAAATCAAATAGTAATTTGTAATGTAAACTCTGTATGATGCTGATAATTGACATTAAATACTGGTGAGGTTTCCTTGGCCAAACAACCGCTTTGATGGATCGCTTTATTTTCAATTACATGCCCATTGAAGAAACGCCACCCTCGGCAGGCTCCTCGCCCTCGTTCTCATCCTCCTGCCACGACTTTGTTTGCTTATACTCCATTCGCGGAGGGTGAATTCCAAATCAAATTAATCTTATATTATAAGAAGGATTTATTTTTTAGTACATCATCGGTTTTCGTATGCGTTACTAATAAGGGGATGCGTCCCGACGGGAATTGCAACTTGCGAAAAGATCCGCTCTTTCCGGCGGAACCCTCCCGTTTGCTGTTCTCCAACCACGACGGAGACCGAGCGACGTTTCGCCGGCGAACCCGACGGGGATATCCCTCCGCTCGGTTTTCGGGGATTTCCCGGGCATTTCTCTCTTTCGGAGCCGGTTTCGGCAATCGGAAATCGGCTGCCCCCCCCCGACGCGAGAGGGCGAGCCCCGGTAGGCGGAAACAAATCGCGGAAGTAAAGATTTCGCTTTTCGCGACCGCGATCGCGATTGCGAGCGCGTTCGCTCGGCCGGGAACGGGAGCGCACCGAACGTCGAAGGCGGTTCGAGGACCGCTCGGCCCTCGGACGGCGTCGCGATCGAAGTGTCCCGCGCGGCGGAAGCCATCCGAAGACTAATTACCCGAAAACAATTTTAAACGTGGCGGGAGAACTTTGATTCAATCGGCGGCAAATATGACCGTGGAAACACCGAGTTGTTCGAACGGCGGAAGCGGAAATAAAACAGCTCGATATCGATAAAAAATCGATTTAAATTAGTCCCCGCGCCTCTTATGCTTAGCTTATTCGGAGACAGTTATTATCACCTTCGATCTCAATAAGCCGTGACCGATTATTTAGCTTCGACTGTCACTGGGGGAAAACGGGAGGGGAGGGGCAAAAAGACGAACATTTCAATTTCAAGGTTCCTTGATTTTCCAAGAAAAAAATATAACCCTTATCGGTTAGAAGGGAAAAATGTCTTTCCTCGGCGTCGCGACGCTTTCTCCCGAACCGCTTTGCGCGCTTTGCAGAGCCGACCGAGGGGCAGGCCCCGGACCGCGTCGGCCGCTGGCCCCTCCCCTTTCCCCCCGCGGCGGACGGAAACCCAACTTCTCCCGCGATTCCTTTTCCCGTCTAGCCTTTTTCTTTGAACGTCATCCCAGATAAAATTGGCAAGTAGCGCTCATTACACGGGCCATTACACCTCGGAAACAAATGACTTTCAATGTCCTAAAATGGCCGCTTTCTTGCCCCGAACCTTTCCGTCGTCCCATTTCTTCTTGATCCTTTTCTCTCTTTTCCTTCTGCGATAAGAGAATGAAAAATGCCTTCGTTCGGACGTCCGAACTTTCCCGGTCCCTTGATTTTCCCTTCGGCGTTCACCGGCGGGAGGGAAGGAGATTCCTTTCGCCTGCAGCGCGACGGAACGCGCAGAAGACAAATTAACGAGGGCTCGACAGTCGCCGGGTAATAAATGATCGGCAGCGGACTCCGAGCCAAGTTGAACCGTGCCAGAATCGTATCGGAAAAGAGGAAGCGGTGCGACCCCGCCGCTATCGCGGGGGCAGTTCTCCGGGACGCTTCCGGCCACCTCGGGCAACCGCCCGGCGAAGCCCGCCCTCTGCTCTCTCTCCCGGCATATTAAAAAAAAAAAATTTTTTTCAGAGACTTTTGTCGCCACAGTGTTACCCTTCAAATTCCCCCGCGTTTCCCTGCTCCCGGACACTCTCCCTCGGAACGAGAAAACTTATCTCAACAGTAAAAAAAGCACTTTAAAATATACGGGAGTCGATCTCGGGGGAAAAACGCTAAGAAGTCTTTTCCGGGGGTTTCTGAGCTTACGCGGAGACCGCTTTTCTCCGGTTTTCCCACCCCGCGAATATCTTTTGAGGCGTAAATGGCATTTTAAGTGAGACTAAAAAAAAAAAAAAAAAAGTGGAAAAAAAATACAATTCGGTTAAAAAAGGAAAGATTAAGAAGTTTTTTTAAATTTTTTTTTTTTTACGCGGGCGGGATAAGGGGATGGTGGACCTTTGGGGATGAAATTTAATAGAACCTCATCCGTGTCTTCGTGGAACGTCTTTGCCTTCCCTCCTGTTCCACCGTTTCCGCAACTCGAAAACATTCCCGTTTTCGCGCCTTCCCGCCAGGATCCAGCATCGCGACGAGGGGAGGATTCGAGGAGCCGCAATTTCACTTCCTTCCGACCGATGGAAATTCTCGAACAGTCGGTCATTGGGTTTGCTTTTAGCACCGCGACGGAGCCGTGATTGACAATGGGATTCGGTTTTGAGTTTTCACAACAAAATCCCCTTCCGATCTGTGCAAATCTCCTTTTGTGGGGCATCCGGCGTCGGTGAACGCCCTCCTCCGGTACGAGATTGGGTTAAGTTAAAAGGGGCCGACTTGCCTTCCGGTCGGCGCTCCCGGAGAGGAGAAAAGAAGCTTCCGGTTTTGAAAGCGCGCTTTGTAATTACTCCCATTAGCATATTGCGAATTAAATAATTTCGTTTCCGTTAATTACTTGCTTACCCGCAGGACTTAACCCAATGCGAGGATGACTCTCCTTTAAGCGGAGTTTTGGGGAAAAGCGGATCAAGCATAAAATAAATCTTTCTCTTTATTCACAGATATTAATTTCAATGCATTTAAAGAAGCTTACGGAAAGCCATTTATTAAATTATTACTGTATTAATTATCCCCGTATAAATCTCGCTCGGGAAGACTTCGCCGGAAAAGGACTTTGGGAGGATGAAAGCTTTGGAGCTTTCATCATTCCTGCCGCGAGCGGGGAAGAAGGCACTGATCGCGACTGCATCGACGGGGCGCTTCGTCAGCAGACCGGAAGAGAACCTTTTGCGCCGCGCTCCAACCCGTCTGATAATTCCGCCGGCGTCACTTGGAGCCGCGGCCCGACGGAGACATCCGACGGCACTGCGGCAAGTGCTTTCGGAGCCGTCAAGAATGTTTTCTTAATGATCGGGATGAAAGTTTGGCTTTAAGCGCTGACATCAAAATTCTCTCGCACAAATGGAGCCTTTCTTGGGGTCCCCTTTTGTCCTCTCCTAATCCTTTTTCACCCCTTACCCATCCCGATCCTCCCGTTTCATCTCGGGGCACCGAACCTCGATCCCATTTACCGCTTTCATTTGCTTCCACGCGTTCATCCCTAATTCGTTGCCCTCCGTTTTTCGCACGCAACCTTTCGCGAACGCAAAATTCTACCAAATTAACCGACTTGAATCGCTCCCATCGCGCATAAAACATCCCTCGTAATGGAAATTTATGGATCCCACAAATGGAGATGAAAGTAAGTCCAAGTGCCGCAGCTCCAAGACAAGTAGAAATAAATTATTATTTTTTGTATTTCCAGTTCTACCTAAATAACAGAAATTGTTCCATGTGAGCGTCAACAAGTAAAAAAGTTTTTCAACCACTTTTAAATCTCAATAACAAGCCACTGAACACGCTGAGTATTCCTATCCAGAGTATCGAAACCACGTATCCGAGAAACACCTCTTCGTTCAAGAAGCTCCAGCCCTTTTCGATCACGTTCCTCATGGCCTGCGTGGCCAAAGTTGTAGGCAGACACAGGGAAATCCACCGCAGCTTTTCCGGCATCCCTTCCAGAGGCCATATCGAACCTGGAAATCGTCGGAGATTTGTTTAAATCGGATCCCGATATCGTTTCCCGGGCGTCGAGGCGAGTGCTTACCGCTCAAGACGATTATCGGCACGAAGCTGCCCATGGACACGTAATTCGAGGAAGTAACCGTATCGCAGAACACCGAAATGGAGAAACCTGCAACAGAAACACGTCTCAGCTACGGGAACGAGGATCGGGAGACGGCCCGGGAGCCGGCGAACCCGCGGCGGACCTCACCCGTGCACATTCCGCAGAGGCCCTGAATCAGGAGCAGCAGCGTGACCGTCAGGAAGCTCCCCTCGCACCGGAGTCCGAACAGGCCGAAGCTGGTCAGCATCACCTCCGCCGTCTGGAGCATCATGACCAGTCCCTGAGTCATAATGTGGGAGAAGAGAATTTCCGTGGTGGTGACTCCGGCGACGAGCGTCCTGTCCCAGACGCCCTCGTCCCTCTCCGTTATGATGACGATGGAAGTTACGGTGACCGCCAGGAAGAATATCAGCCTGAAATAGTGGTCGAAAAATTCAATTTCCCCGCCATCTGGCGAGCCAAACGGCGAACTAATTCGCCTTCGAACGGTGCGCCGTGCAGCCATCTGACGGTTTCTTTTCGAAACGCGAGCAAATTCGGAGAGCTTACGTAACGATCACGCCGGGAGCGATGAATGTTCCGTAGTTGGACGACAAAGTCCCGAAGACCGGGTCTTGGAAAGCCACGGGGATGGTCGAAATCCTCGGATTTTCCCCGCAGCCCTGCAGTATTCTCCGGGAATAGTTGAAGTAGGCATCGTAAAACTGCTGCTGTATGAGGTATCCCGTCTGGCTGTCTGAAAAATTCATCAGAGTTTCAAAAGTGAAGGTCCGACGATTTCGGGACTCCCCGATCCCGCGGGTCTCCACTTACTCGCCATGTCCAACCATATTTTGATCTCGTACGAGTCGAGAGTAAAGTCGTCGGCGTCTTTTCCCTCCCACAGTCGAGTGACAAAGGACTCCGTGAAGTTTTCTGCAAAGTAAATTACCCCGATGAGGTTTCCGCTTCTGACAGCGTCTTTTGCCCTTTCCAAATCATCGTAGTACTCGTATATATACTGAAAATGGATAAAGCGAATTAGACCGAACTCTTGCTTTTTCTTCAAAAGCGGCCGAAGACGGAAGTTTCGCTGCTTCCGGGCATTCGCCCAGCACATTTCCCTCATAATTCAGCACCTTCCTGTGAAGCAAGCGAATTCGCTGGTCCACAGGACAACGCAGCGCCATCCGAAAACGGAATGAAAAATTAATAATAACAGAAACATTTTGGTTCACCTTTATTTCGAGTCCATTGTAAAAATCGGTTAGAAAATGGCAGCTCAGCCCCTCGTAGGTGCAGTCATTGTTCGCGTAAACTATTCCAGTGGGCCTTTTCCTGGCGAAATCCTCGCAGTTCGTGTAGTTGCCCATTTCTTCATTGACGATTCCGAACCTGAGGTTTTGCGGATTTCCGCCGACGGTCAAGAAAAAAGTTATAATTTCTAATATCGGAAGTATAAAAGTAAAACCTAACCCCCTGAAAGAGATATCATAAGTTTAGGGCAGCACGAGAAAGGCTCGGTTTCGACGAAGATTTGGATCCTCACCCCGGATGCCTGACCACCCTGAGTATGTTCTTCGTGAGGAGAGCCTTCGACCTTCCCATGCAGGTCGACCTGTAAGGCTCGGGATATTTGTATCTTTTTTCGATTGCTACAGATTTCTTAGTGCCTACTTCTAATTTAGACTGGACGTCAGAGCCCTGGAAAGAAATAAAACGGGTGACTCACGGTCAACGGCCCAAAACCCGAGGGCTGCTTCGAAACTTGAAAGCTCGCGCTGTGGGACAAAGCTGAAAGCTCCCAAAACGTGAGTCAGGAACATAAGACTCCCTTATCGTGACGCTTAACTGGTTTTAACGTCGTCCGGTTATTAAGTAAATTTTCGGCCGTGATACGACGTACGTAAAGCGAGGAGATCAAAACCTGAAAATGTATCCTGATCGCAGAAATAAAAATCAGTTCGTGCGGTTTACCATACAGTAAATAACGATGTAAAATAATGACTGCCGGTTCGCTTTTGCGAACAATAAACCGCGGAGATACTTTTTTCATGAATAACAATAATGACAAAGGTTCCACATCTTCCGGTACTTTGATTTTAATTTGAAACTTTCAATAATTAAAAGCCGAAAGCAAACGGTTACCTGATTTCTAATGATGTCGCTATATTCGGATGTCATATCCGTGTTGAGATTGGTGTCGACGGGGGTCTCCTGCAGCTTTGCCTCCTGCCTGGCACTCAGGAGGAGGAAGACGCTCTCGATAGTCGAGCACCCGTATTTGGCCAGAAGCAGGGATGGAGGCCCCTCATCCAACAGCTTTCCATTCCTCATAAGCCCGATCTGAAACACGCCACGGGAAGTTGATCGAGAGATTCCTGTAATCCGGCACCTAACCTAACCGGAGCGGGTGGGCGCCCTTCCATTCACGAGGCTCAAGGCATCAATTGTCGCTTATGGGGCCCAACGTTAAGCCTTCGGAAATGGAAAATTCTTCGCCCTCCGAACGATTTTTTCTCGACCGCGGCCCTTTTCGTGGCTTTTTTTCCGCCTCCATGCCGGAGTCCCTTTCGGTAAGTTTCCTCCAGGAACAATTAAAAAAAAAAAAAAAAAATGCGAACGTTCGCACGACTGAAGAAACTGAGAATTTTCTCCTTTTGGGAAAAAAAACCCGAAATCTCCAGACGCAGGACAGGCATCGCGGAGGCCGCGGACGATGTCCGAGCGCCGCGCGGGTGCCCTCCGCGAAGGGAACCCATTCAACCTGTCTTCGCTGCAATAGCCATCAACGTCGTGGGATTGATGCAGTGGAACCGGTGACTCGTGATGCAACCTGGATTCTCAGACCACTTTCTGTGCCTGCATTTTGCTTCTAAATCTCTTCCACGCCCTTCCCGATCTCAGCCTTTGCCTCGACGCTAAAGTTTCCTTTCCCCGCGATCCCGGGATCCGTCCGTTTCGCGGTCGAAACCTCGGATTTTAGCCGGACAGCGACCGGCCCCAGAGAACTGAGCAGCGGGAGGCCTTCTCCTGCCGGAAAGCACAGAGGTGTCGCATTCGAGGGACCGGTGAAAATGCTCGAACCCAGGGCCCAGATCGCGTCCCAATGCGTAAATACGCGCTTTTCCGAACGTGCGGGAGGAAGCTTTTTTTAATTTTTCATTTGGAAAATGCTTCGTTTAGGTGTAGGCAAATCGCAGCTTTTGGTTCGTCGTTAGAAGCATTCCATCTTTGGCAGTTGCAAAAGTATGAACCTTTAACACATAATTTCGAAAATACCGTAATTTTGCAATTACCCAAAGTGAAAGGTTGCTGTGCTCTTACAAATGACAGTTAAACAATATAAAACGCCCACATTCACATGTAATATATACATATGTATATACATACATGAGTTGTGTATGTAAAGTGAAACTCCATAACTTTGATATTAACAAATTCAGATCTAATAGGATAATGCCCTGTTTGCAATCGAAATCTCATTCTTCCTAATTTTTCAAGTTATTATGCAACGTTTGAAACTTGTATCGCAAAAATAGTAAATGAAAGCAAATTTTGCAAAACCGAAACGACTATCTACGACACGAGGTTGAAATAATGATTGAAACATTTTCTTTATTTTTTTTTTTTTTTTTGAATAAAAAGGGAAAAAATTGGATTTTCTCTATTTTTTAAAAATGCGGCGAATCCAGTTGTACAATGCGAAACGTGCATTGCGAGACGCGCATTGCGAAGCGCGGGACAAATGCACGCGGTAAGCGTAATGCGCAATATGCATGCAGTCGCGTGCGTGCTGCGTGACGCGTGAGTTCTTTTCGACGCCCCGGCCGAAGACGACGAATCGCGAGCTTTCGATCTCAACAAAAATCTCATTGCTTCAAAAAAAAAGAAAAAAAAAAGGTCCAAGTCATCGAAAATTTTCGCGGGGAAAGGAAAAAAAAAGAAAAATCCGTTCCCAACGTTCGTATTTATGCATAAAAATACCACAAGCAGTTGTACAATGCAACACACAACGCAGAAAAATATCCGGAAAAAAGACGGAGCGTCGCCGGGTCAGGAAGGCGTCTCTTTTCCTTTTTTTTTTTTTTTAAACTGACCCAAAACGCGAGACGGCGGCCCCCGGTCCGGAGCGTCGCGAAAATGCGAAGCGGAAGTCGCCTCCTTTCGGGAGTTTCGCGAGCACCTTCGTCGAACCTCGGCCGAAATCGGGCGACGTCACTTTTGCACTTTGGCGTCGCAAAAGCCAGGCTTCCGACGTTGCTCTCCCATCCTTTGCTACGTGACAGATTTATCTTCTGCTTCTCAACGTCAACTTTAAATTCTCCTCATTACAATTCAAATAATTATAGTTTGAAGGCCAAAGATACGGGGCTTCGGGTCAAATTTCTACGGAATTTGTTTATGTCCGTGCAAACCGAAACGTAGTCCACTTAATATTGCTCTTAATTGACGAACTTTAGTGTTCGACTAATGACGATCCAAATTTCCTTCCGTTCCCCAACCGAGGGTCCTGCCCTCGGGCACGGGAACGACATCGGTTTTCGCGCCTTCCTCCACGGCCACTTAACAACGTAACACTCGAATCGAACATCTTCTTTCCCAGATACGCGACGTCAGGTTCACCGTTGCGAAAGTGGCACGCCATCGACGTAACTTGCACAAGACCCTCGGATAGAGCGCATATCAATCATTGGCACGTTAAAAACGCCCCGGGGAAATTGAAACTCATTCCGAAACCCCCCCCCCTTTCCCGCATGAATGTTTCCCCCGTGCGGGGAGCGTACGCGCTGGAGCACGCGTGGAAGTGCGTGCAACTTTGATCGTCGAGAGCCAGGCAGCAGCACGCGACGAAGACGGAAACGGAAGCCCCTTCCGCAGAAGTGAAACATCCCAGGGGACGTTTGTTGTGCAAAAGCGAAAACGATTGTTCGGAAAACGCAGTCGACCCTATTGCGATCCGACGAATGCCAATACCATAAGATGGTAAAATGTCATTCACGTCTGGCCTGACGAAAGAATTTGGCTGGAGGTTTCTCCACGCGCCCATCAGCGAACGCGGCTCCGAGGAGTCGTTCTGGCGAATGAACAGGCGTCGAGCGTCAGGTACCTGCCTCGCAATACCCGCGCGCAGTTCGCAAGTATTGCGTACACGCCAGAATACAGCGATTACACTGCAAACAAGTATGATTAATTATGCAATTAATCGCTTTTGCTGGCTGTCCGTTTGTTTGTCCATTTTCAATAAATTTGTCTTCGTTATTTATGTCAATGCCAATGCTAAACTCATGCGGAGAGGTCTTGCCGCGATTTCTTTTCCGAACACGGACAATCAGTACGTGCACGCTGCTTGTGCCTTGCATCTGGCCGCGACCCACGAGACGGTGCAGGCGGAGGATAATGCGTGTGTGCGTGTGCGTGTCCGTCCGTCCGTCAGCCCCGTGCGGCGATGTGCTCTCACGAGTCGATCGCTGCATTGTGCAAAAACTCGACGGCACCAACCAACCGACGAAGTCTCTTCGCCAACACCCCTTCGATGTACCCTTTTACCTTAATTATGCCAAATTAAATCTACAACTTGCACATTTTGGCAGGTACGTTCATCGCATCGCATTACGCAGAATAAGTGTTTATGAACGTGTGCCTTGTGTAAGGTTTCGGGTTTAATTTTTCTTTCGACAACATTAAATTTATGCCCGTCCCCCAGAAGAATGAATTAGCGCAAGATGTAATTGTTGCATTCATTGTGTCATGCGGGAAATCCGGAAAAGTTTCGGTGGGTGGTTAAATCTTTTAATTTTACGAATTTTTTGCGCGTAAAATTATGAAACCGTATTTGATCCCATCTTGGGAAACAATATAAAGATTATTGTGTCAACTATATTTATTTAATTATCCCACAAAACTGCATGAGGTAATCCTTCATTACGACTAATTTCAATTTCTCTGTTATTATCTCAACCTATATGTAAACCATTATGTTGTGTTCAATCTTTTTTAGCGGCATTTTTTGTTATGCAATTTCAAATGCTACATATAAGAATTGAAAACATAAAAGAAATTAATTCAGCTCATGATGATTCAGTCAGCTGTCCTCGCTTGATTATGGTTTGCAGGCCAAAAATCTCAATGAGGTAATTTACCATAGCGATACAGTTCGTTTGTGCGTTTTCTGTAGTTTTTATAACAGCAATTAAATTATATAATTAGGCCGACATAAGCTGCATTTACCAATTAGAAATCCATACAGTCGGATTGCATAACTTGGATGGATTTTACAGCGAAAGGAAGCCCCGTATTTCTCTTGTTACCCGCGGATATTCCTATATAATTAAATCTGAGGATTTGGGCTGGAGCAATGCTTAATTTCCCCGTTTAACCAATCCAAACTTCCACGTTTTGGTGATGATAATCACCGGGTTTTATAACAAAGACGAAGGATTTGAATTATTAAACAGTATTCAAGATTGGAAAATTTTTATGGGGTGCGAGAAACTTGGGATTTACTCCCCTGGAGTTGTTTCATCCCTTGCATTCTTCATCCATCCTTACGGGTTTGCCTCCGCGTCTGCATCTTCGCTTGCCTGCGAAACCAAATTTCTTTATGTGATTCGAACAATATTTTAAATAGCTCTGGCGAATTCCCAAATAAACGATTCTCTATGAAATATTCAAAGCATCAAATCAAAATATTCACGGTGTAAACTAATTCAGTTTGTTCATAAGAGTTGCAGCTTAACTGCGGAAAATTCTTAATTCAATGTCAGCTAATAATAATTGTCAATAACTTGACTATATATCATTGCTTTTAGTATGTCTTGGATATTTAAAAGAGAAAAAAAAATTTTTCATAAACCAAAAGCGCGTTGCAGTCATTAATAAAATTCTCTGATTAGTACGAGATGATCTAACAGCGGATGCACTGCGCCCATTGTGTAATGTCGCATGCGACTCAAGGTTGACGCCGTTTCTCCCGGCAGAATCCAGTGGCGAAATTCTCGAACAAACGCCGCGGTGCCTTCTTGGAACACTGGATCCCCGTCAGCAACGACGCCCCGGCGACAGACCCAGTCAGCAACCCTGGGAGAGGAAGAGGCGAGAGGAGCAACAAACGCCATCACAAGCAAGCGAAAATCTTACGAGCCGGGAAAAGATCGAAACGAGCAAGAAGGAGGAAGTACTGCCCGGAGGAGTGGATCCTGCCCAAAGGCAAGATCCGAAAAAGCAACTTTCCGGAAGACTGAAACCTCCTCCTCGTTTGAGCAGCCCGTCGGTGGATACAACCGAAAATCACTCTGCGAATGGGATAATCAAGCGCCCGACCATTCAAGGGGAACGGCGGAAACCGGAGGAGGCCAGGTCCCGGGGGCTAGGTCAATCGCTGCCGAAGGATGTTCGGTCGGAAGTGAAAACGCTTATTGCAAGAAACTCAAGCGGAAACAAAAGAGATTTCCGTTCGCTCCGCAGAAAAACGGGCTCGGACGCTGAGGCGCCCATAAAAGACGCGGGAGGTTCATTCCCTTAAGAGGGAAGATCCAAAAGGGGCGTCGTTCAACGTGTAACGTCGTCGGATTTTTGAAAAAAAGGCGTCGGAGAAACAGAAAAAAATTAAACTTTAATTAAAATGCAATGCGACCGATAACCGAAAGACCGAAATCAATTTCAAAACGGCCACCTCTGATCCACAAACCCTAATTGAAAGTTGGCATTTCTCAACTTTTCAACATTATTGCGATTGATTCTGTTTCATGTGCATCGGTCGAAGAATTATGAATGATATTAATTCAATTACAACCGAAGATATGGACATTTCCAATAGGTCTCTGGGGGACCTTCGCAGGATGCTGCCCAATAGGTCACACTCATAAGCCTTGCTCAATAAGGT
Source organism: Ricinus marginatus (assembly GCA_028565995.1). NCBI lineage: Eukaryota > Metazoa > Arthropoda > Insecta > Psocodea > Ricinidae > Ricinus > Ricinus marginatus. The sequence goes on along the minus strand of JAOWBB010000007.1, from coordinate 4,054,291 downwards.
CGTCTGAGGATTATTAATGCAAGTCGTGCGGTTCTTAAATGTATCATTACGCGTATTTGTCTTAGGGGAAACCGCGTAAATGACAGTTTGATGTTTTCACGGATACGGCCGCAATCTAGACGGGCGGTCGCGCACGCGGTAAGCGAGACGGTGAAAGAGCCAACCTCTGAAAAATAAAAGCGCCCGGAGCAACGACGATTGGTTCCGATTGTTGTAACATCAACGGCGGTCGCAAACTGACATCTGCGAGTACCTCGTTACGGACTGACAAAGGTCGTTTGGGTTCGTCACGACGCTCATCATAAAACAAAAGACCGTGATCTTTTGCTAAAAATTTCCAGAATGTCAACCGCAGTGCCAATGCAAACTGGAAGTACTCCAAATACACAAAGTCAAGAGCGATCTAATCTCCGTGGAAGTGGCACTTGAAGGCAGGAAGTTTGAGATTTTTTTTTTTTTCACGGGAAGAAATAAAGCCGCTCTGTAGTAATACCCGGCTAGTGCTTCGTATATAAATATGCGAACGAAAAGGAAGGAAAATCTGTTCACTTGCATGAATTCACTGTAATTTAAAAGAGCCTTTCTTCATAAAATAATTTCTCGAATCTGTCGATAGATGCGAAATCCGACAAGCAAAACAACTTGATATCGAGTACTTCCACTTTGTGTGAGTGTGAGTCTGGTGCCGAGATTTATCTACCTATTGATCGCATAAATACGTTTATGCATAAGCCGCACGAAGCAACACCCAAAAAACCATCTTCCAAATATAAATTTTCACGGGTTAAAATCTACATTCTCTCACGAATGCAGGATTTTCGCCTTTTCGGAATATGATTCTGTCAGCATCTTGCCCGCAGACGACGTGCTTTCCCTGCACCGCAGCTTTTGGAATTTAAAATCCTTCCATTATTCATTCTTTTTTCAAAATTTCCAGTGGTATAAACGACGCCCGAGCGAACAATGGAGCAGCGTTCCTTAGACGTGCAATAAAAACAATCGTTAATCATTAATACATAAAATAGTAATTGCGGTCTCGGTTTTCGCGTTACATAAGGCGTTGAAGGTCCGGTATTAAAGCGAGAAATTTTCATTTCTCCGTGGATCGCGACCATTCATTCGACCGATCGTCGGCTGTGAATTTAAGCTGCAAAGATCTGGAGAATTCGACTTCGGCGGCAGTGGACGAAAGGAAATACCGAAAAGCGGAAAAGTGCCACTCGAGTGCCGACGCTTCGCGTCACCACGGGAGGTGGAACCGCAAGTCGACGTAACCCGCATGGGAGGCAAGAAAAGCAGGACAAATTGCAGAGAAAAAGAGTTTTTGCTCGTTGGAAAGACACTTTCCCTTTCTCTAATGCGGAGGAAACATCCGCCTAGGCCAAATCACCTAAAGCGAATGAATGGAATGATTTTGCATTTTAAAATGCACTTAATTATTTCCTTATGTAATAGGTCTGACAGGAGAAAAAGAAAGAGAGACTTCTTTCGGATGGTCCGTACCTTGCCGGCACATGTGGCCCTCGCAATGGCGTCTCCTCTCGAACCACGACCGCAATGGAAATCGTGTGGATCCCTTAAACGGTTTGCCTTCCGTAAAAATCTCGCCCAACGTGGCTCTCTTAATAAACGTGTTGAGCGTAAATGCGCGGCTTGGTTTCCGAAATTCTCCTCCCGCTCAGAATCGCCGATGATTGCTGCACTTTTCCATCGTGTCGCACCTTAAAATCTGATTGGGGTATGTCTCTGTCGCGACCGGTATGTCTTCCCGTATGTCGGTATGGGGTATGTCTTCCCGCTGCAGCTGAATAATCTACGAGCGTAAAGTTCGCAAACCTGTCCTTCGACAGGGGCAGCGTAAGAGAATCTGCCGCCGAACCACCGATCCGCGAACGCCTTCTATTTTTTTTCTTCGCATGTACCGTTCTTCGGTACATGCGGGGCGAGACGCACCATCGGAGAGTAGCCGGTCGGGGTTAGAGTTAGATCGTCACCCGTTCACACACCGAGCTGCAGGCGCAATACTTCCAGTCTGTTCAAATAGTACTTTATAAGTGATGCTGTCTCGCTTGCATCGCTATTTTGGGAGCAAATACGAATCTCGGCATTTTTTAAAGATTAAAGAGTACTTCTGCATTTGCGAAAACAAGATAAAAATGTTTGAGTATTTTCATTTTAATCCCAGAAAGATGTTGTTTTTGTAGCAAGCTCATTTACGCATTGCTGTCCCAATCGCATCAAGTTCCGATGGCCTCCTAACGTACATTTCTTGCAATCATCTTCATCAATAATTATATTGGCCCAGACTCGATAGAAGTCATCGAAAATATACCGAAAAATATCTTATCCTTAGGCTACGCGGTTCTTTCCTCAACACAGAAAAGAACAATAATTTTGTAGTAATTGAAGTGCTACATGTGTATGACTTGCATTCGACTTTTTTTTTTTTTTTTATATAATCTTAGGTATAGATCACATTATATAATGAACGGAATAAATATAACTGCGGCATAAAAAACGTATCATAGCCCAAGAAGAAGAGAATGAATTTTTCTTTTTTGTATAAAATTCTCTTGTTTGGACGATTATCTAATCGCGGAGAAAATAGAGTACTGTCAACTATGAAAATCATTTTTGGTCTAGATAGTTCAGAGGCTGTAGAAGCAAGTCTAGGTGTCTACTTAACTACAAACGCTCGACGAATTTAATAGGTAACGTTAATGGATAAAATCAATGAATGGCTATTATTATTTTGTCTGGCAACACGTATTATCTAACTTTCTTGTTAACTTTTACGCTTGTTAACTATTAGCATCTTTGTTATTGGATTTATAATGAAAAATCTCTCTTTGACCTATTCTCTTTTTAAAGTTTTAACAACCGCTAAGCTTCCACCATTGGCAATAGTCATCATACGTGAAATGCAACCTTATCCACATTATACAATGTGAAAAATGATGCGCAAGTTCGACTAGATAAATGCCGGAACCTAATTCCAATATCAGGTTGTTTTTTTTTTATGTATTAATCATAAATACGTATTTCTTTTGCTCATTACCTATTCAGGCAAAATGAGTATTTAAATTTGGAATCGCAGGGAAATGAAAATGTCGATTAAATAATATCTTACGGAAGTTTACAAGGCGAAATCCGTCCAAATACTTACCATGTGAGCCTGCCTCGCTTCTTCAATGTAATGAGTGGTTATGATAATGGTTCGCTTCTCCTCGGTCGTCAATCTTACCAGATAATCCCAAATATTCTGCCGAAGCACCGGATCGAGGCCGACAGTCGGCTCGTCCAGAATGAGAAGCTCCGGATCGTGTATCAGGGCTACGGCCAGAGATGCTCTTCTCTGCTGCCCGCCGCTTGAAAGAGAAGACATTTACATGTAAGAGGTGGAAGGCGAGAAGAACTCGATGATCGACTTTGTGGAAATGTCGGCAACGATCTCAAACGTGAGGAGATCGTGCTCGGGGGTCGCGCAATTCTTCGTCATGAACCGAGGAGGGATGGCAAAATGAGATACATTAATAATTGCGGCACACACGCAAGAATTCGTTTAGACATCGGAGACTTGTCAATGAAATGCCGGACTTGAGTACCTTGAACCCGAGCAACCATAAAAGTGGATGTAACAACAAAAACGCATAAAGAAAACTCACGCCGGGGAAAAGCCAAAAATTTATGATTGATGCCTCTGCTTGTTAACTTATAAGCGAATATTCGCTTGGTGCTACTAGAAAAAATTATCCTTTTTTTAATTCATAAACATTATGATTTTACATTTGCAAAATACATCATCCGAAGACCGCAAATTATGAACAACCTCTTCTTTTATATCACGTAGACGGAAGCTGCGTGCCACACAAATCATATAAGAAATATCCGCCTTTGGAATATTAATTATATGACAATACACTCATTCCTTCATTTCAAATAAAAAATAATTATATTTTAACAATAACATTAAATTTATACTGTAATGTACACAGAAATTCCACGCGCATGCAATACAAAGTAAAAAAATGTCTTGAACGACATTATGATCGTAAGTGATAAAAACAACGTTAATTCGGCTACTGGAATATTTTCTTATAGATAATATAAATTTGAAATGTTTGTTTAAATTTATCATGAATTAATGCGATTTATATTTATTTATAGGTGCAATTTCAACTAAAGAAAAATCCTCACGGGCTTTATCGGATTTTCAGATGTAGTGAGCCGTTTTAAAACCATTTACAGTTTGGTTATTTGTTAAAAAGTCCTAAATAATACGAAAAATAAGTCGACTGGGAAAGATATTCAAATTGTTCTGCCTCGCAACTAAACGGTTAATTCGTACAAAAAAAAATAAAACGCAAAATTGTAAAAGTTAATATCATGCAGTTGCTCAAAACTATATGATATTGAAAATTAATATATTCACACACAGCACATATATATATATATATGAATTTATACCATTATTCATATTTAGATTTGACAGTTCTGACATGCGTTATGAACGACGTAAAATATGGTGCACAAAGTAAAGGAAAAGTAGATTGAAATGAAAGCGTTGAGTGTTGCACCAATATGACGGTCATGGACGTTCGGTAATGTGGACCGCAGATTTGATTTAACGTAAATCCTGAACTGCTATAATTTATTTCTGCCGTGAGTACTTTGATATATTTAAGTTCATCGAGAGCGAAGGTTGTAGAATTCATAAATCAAAAATTGTCGTGATTCGAATTTATTGACAAACCAAAGCATTTTTTTTGAATTCTACTGCAGTTGTTAAGGAACCAATTTTAGGGGCAATTAACATGGAATTTTTACGCACCGCTAAATACAATATGCGTATATATAATAATATGATACTTCAGTCGTCGTTCTCGTCTAATTAACTTCGAGACGGGGATTGCAATAAGATTTTGAAGGTGGAAGGAAGTCAATGGTAAAGCCTAAAAGTAATAAGATGCAGGCAAGAAAGATGGAGGAACCCGCCTAAGGAGGATGCCGTGGGAAATATAAATATCCATCCGTGACCGACTGGATGTGACCCGGCACTGATAGCGGAGGCAGCGAAAGGTCGCCGGTGCAAAAAGTTTAATTTCCCTTTCGGTCGCCAGGTTGCCCAATCTCTGCCGCGGAACCATTCGATTCGGGAAAAAGCCCTCCGAGATTTTTTACCTTAGATTTTTCACGTAGACGTTCCTCGGCGGCAGGTCCAGCAGAGTCTCCAAGAAGGAATACTTAGCGTCTATTTGCTTAACGGTCATTCCATGTATCCAACCAAAGTGGTTGGCACAGTCTTTTATGGTCAACTCTCCTACTAGAGCTATATCCTGCGAAGTGAAGGGAAAAGGAGACGATCAGTTTCTTTTTCGGTCCGGAATACGATGCCAGAAACCGTGCGGGAGAGTTACCTGCGGCATGTATCCAACCCTGGCGCCGGGGACGCCGCTCTCTCTGGTTCCCGGCCTGCCACCGAGGACGCAGATATCCCCGGAGTGAAGTTTCCTCCTGCCGACGATGCACGACAGCAGTGTTGTTTTCCCGCAGCCGCTGGCACCGAGCAGACCGTATCTGGAAAAGAAAATTCCACTTCCACACCATTCCCCTACCTTTTGACAGATCTTACAGTGAAAGTCATATGGAAAAAAAAACGAAAAATCTTTTTCCATACCATTATAAATAATAAATTATATAAAGTTATAATTTGAGTTTTGTTTTCAAGTTATTAACGCCCGTTTTTTTCAGGATCAAGACAAAGGAATCAAAAATTAATTTTCATTATAAAGTTCGAAATATGAGAGTATCCTATATAACTTGCATATTTTAGAATGTTGAAGATTCTGAAATCTTAAAATCTTTCAAACTTATCTTCAATTCATAAACTTAACACAACATTTTTTCAATCACATGTTTAATAATATTAATTATATTTTATTATTATACATTAATATTACATATATTATTACATATTTGCTGGGGTAATTAATGTCTTATAATTTTTTTTAACTGTCAGTTAATGAAAATATTTCAATATTTCATTAAATTAATTTCTTATGTTATAATGCAAATTATATTATTATAAGATTTAACTTTTATACGAAAGTGTTATAAATTATATGTTGAGCAATGTGATATGAATATTCTTCAGTTCCCGTATTGTTGTACCTTGCAGAATGAATTACGCCTTTCATGAACCACAATGGTGTTAAATATATAAATATAAATTTAAAGTTTATAATGATTACTTAATGGAGTGTCTAGATTTATGCAGGAGGTTTCACATTACTATTTTTATTGTCGTTCCTTCGGCGAAATTTTTAAGATTTCAAATTTCATTAGAGGCTTCAGATGGAGCTCTGTATGATAAAAATCCATATGATCCAATATCAATGAAGAACTTTTTCATTGTAGGATATTGCTTAAAATATTAAAATATAGTGCTTTAATATGGAAACTGAGTACTTTCCAACATTTAAGTTCTGATAAAGAAATGTATATAAATATTATGTTTATGTAATGTACAGTATGTGATACAGCACGGATACCGGATGATTTTATATATAATTATAATAGTAAGATATCTTAAGGTCTGTGCAGACACAATCCACACAATCATCGTGACATCACGTATATGTTAATTATAAATATAAATATTGATGTGTATGTAGATACATAAATTTTTAAAATGACATACTCGTTTCAATGTTACAATATCCATTGATGGATAAATTCACATTTAGGCTAATTTAATGCAAAACTGAAGGTATGAAGGAAACCAAAACGAAAACCGTTACATGCGAAAATTAATTTTTTGGGATGAAAACACCGTTTCTGCTGCATCGGAGCTACCCGCTCATCATGATTATAAATCGCTTTCTCGGGGTTGCGTAATTGCCAAATGACAAAAGCCTCCGCGAAAAATTTTTACGGTTCCACGGACGTACGCGAAACGGATAATAAGGAGGCCTTTCGATCTGGAGAGATGTTTGGAGAAAAGGCGGAGCCTCCGCGATGCATCATCTTTCAAACGCGGGGCGACGAGCGACCGGTTCCGCGTGATCGAACGGCAACCCAAACCGCCCGGACCGAAACGGCGAAATTCCCTCGCCATTGTTCGTCTTAGACCAAATCGGTCATCACGTCTCGCGTTGACGTCATAAATCGTGAGTGAAATATTTTCAATCGCTGGCGGACGCAATTTGCAAGGGGAGGCAGCAAAAATAAATAACGGCGGTGTGACGCAAATAAGCGGGGACGACCAGAAGGAGAAAGAGCGGAAACAAACTTGAGCGAGTCCCGAGGGAAAACCTCCGTGGTGGTTCCTCCGGACCAGGCGCAAAGGTAAATTTGGGGGCCGAGTTACCAACTTACATAACGCCCCTTGGCACGGCCATGTTGAGGCTGTCTAGAACCACGTTCACCTCGTTCGAACGTCCATATTTCTTAATCGCGTTTCGCAGTTCCACGGCGTTCGCCTCCATTTTAGGGTCCATTGTCTTCCCGCGTTATTTTCACCACCGTCGGAGAGCGCGTAAACACTGCATAGTTAACTTATTTGTATTGCAAAAAAACCACGCGAGGGGGAATCAGCGAGAAAGGCGAGGAGCGTTCGGCACCGTGCGCATCGCGACGCTGAACTGATAACGCGGGTGCCCGATCGGTGTGTGCAATGCGTGAGGTGCCCCTCTCTCGCCGCCTCCGGTTCGCGACCGCAAACTTCTAACTCCAGAATCGGCCGCTACTCTCGCCGCGCGGCTCCCGGGCGGCGCTTCGGCTCCTCCGGACGAGGAAGGCTTTTCCGGATGGCGTTCGGGCCTTCTCGGAGGCCGCGTCCGAAAAAAGATCTTCCGACGGTGAAACCGAGCGCGATGGACTTGGAAGAAACCGATCGGCCTTGCCCCTTCCCCACATTCCTTTTCAAGGTGTTCTTGTGAAGTGGGCACTGGCATCGTTCGTTGGCCTGCATTCGGGTTTTTTCTCTCTTGTGCCGACCGATTTCATCAAAACGGGTTTCAAAACACTTACTCGAACGCCGAGAGTGAAAACTGTCCCCGAGTCCGCAACGGAACCTCGGATTCCCGATTTTTCTCGGGAGCCGCCGCCTTATGAGAAAGCCTCGGGAGGAAGCGAAATCCGCGTCGCTCGACGAACTCGCTTTGACGAGGCCTCCACCGCTTCACGTCATTTCGTGAAGCGTGACATAATCTCGGGTGAAATATCTTACCCGGAAGACCGCAAAATGTGGCACAAGGACGGAGCACAACGACTCTGGGCGTCTCCGCACGGCGGCATGTTGCGTTGCATCGGACCAAAAAAGTCCGAGACTCGGCAAGACCTTGATACCCAACCCTCGAAGCTGCTGGATCGCGGGTTCCGGAAAAGAGAATTCGGTGCGAGCGGCGGGAAACGGCCGATAAGCCAGTCGGGACGACGCGGTTCCAGCATTAAGATGGAGAATGCTCAGATGCTTGAACGAAAAAAGAAAGCCGAAAATGCCCCAAAAAACGGCATATAAATAAAAAGTTAAACCACACCCGAACGCAGTGCTGAACAAGTTCCTCTTTCCTCTCGCCCTGAAAATTTTCAGGATACTTTTCCGGTTCCGCTGACTTATGAAGAACGCGAGGCCCCCCCCCCCTTTACATTGAAACTCCTAGACGAACTGTCCCGTTAGGGACGTATACCACATGCGACGACAGCACGTCCGGCGGATGCAGACAGGTACTGCGCGCGCGGGAACCGGAACTCCGGTATAGTAAATTCTACTTTCAAGATAGATTCTGACCGGGAGAGCGCGAACGCAGTCCCGACTACCAAAAATTACGCGCCCGAGATACCCACATTTGGGGTATTCGCAGGAGTCAACCAAACCGAAGTGCAATGGTAAGGCCTCGTCCCGGGGGAACCGCCTTCTTGATCACGGTAACCCCTACGCCAGGTAAGTATGAATTGGACGTCCGCGGTTCACAATTTGTATTCCCCTCCGCATCTAAACGGTCGCTAAATGACTCCGCTGCTTCGTCCATTTTCAAAAGCTTTTCTGGGGAAAATCGCATCGTTAAACGCTCACGCGTTAACTGCAAACTGAAAAAAAAACTATGAAGTCGCAAATTGCTTAAGCAAACAGCTTTCGTGGTCAAAATAAAAAGGAAACAGCGAAAATGTCTCTCCCGAAATGAAGCGCCTCCCATCTGTGATTTCTTTTTGAACTAAGTGACGGTTTCTTTCGTAATCAAAAATGGCCGACGACCAAAGCGCCGAGATCAAAAACTTTTGCACGTGCTGCGCGCTTACGCACTTTTATTTTTTCCTCAATTTGTTTCGAAAATTAAATGTAAACGCAAGGAAAATGTCTTTCGATGCGACATTTTTGCTGTTCTTTTTCACAAAATTGTATTTACGTTTCGGGAACACGAGCTACTGAACAAGTCAAATCTGAGATTGTTTTGATTCGCGCGTGGATGGTATCAACAGCAGTTTATTTTATTTTTTCTATTCGGATTATTATTAAGAATAGTCAATATCGTTCAGATAGAATCCTCGTTATTAAAAGAAACGGGAAATTTAATTCCTTATGGAGTTAATCCTGGAATTTTGATGAAATGGTGCGGAACATTTGTGCATTTTCACATTAACTACATTATTTTCATAAAGTTAAAATAAAATAAAAAACTTCCTCCTGATATTATGTGAATTCTAAGGAGATTTATTCTTCACAACTTATTCTTTTACAACTTAATTAACTCCGTTCCAATTTTTTATTTTTTCAGTTAATTTTTATCATTAGCAATAATATTCCTATTTTTCTTTGGCTACAATTACGGGCTTTTATGCATTTTATCAATGTGTTTACATACGGTGAAATGACCAAATGTCTGCAAAATCAAATCAGTTTAAAGCTCTTACTCTAGGAGCATGAATGTAAAGTGAATTCTCACTTTGAACAAGAAACCATAAAAAGAATTGTCTCCATAATACAATTCTCTTGCAAATATATTGTTCATGTTACAAAAACTTCATTCTGCCTCTTTATTTAGATTCCTCTTACAGTTTTTACACTAATTACAGTGTTAAATTTTTAATCTGAGAAATTTGTCTTAATCACAAAATTAATTTATCATACAGCACTTTTAATATAAAATTATCTTTAAAGGAAACCAGATTGCCATGCTTAAATGTTTATTAAATTTTGCAATTGTTATTGAAAATTCCACATTTTAAAAAAATTATTTACTTTCATCTTAATAGAAGTACGTAGAGATCAGTGAACACTTCTTTTATTTTAAAATCACATATTTAAAATAAATTTGACTTAATTTTTCATGGGAGTGGTCAAATCATGATCACAATAATGATATTTCATGGCTGGTTTCAAAATTGCTTCATTTAATATATATATATATAAAAGACATTGTAATTTTAAAAAAATTTTTCTTCCAATCATTTTAAAACTTAAATTCATTACAGGATATGATTTATAGAAACAGCTATAAAAAAAAAAAAAAAAAACTGCTAAGAAAATACTACATGAAAAATATTTAAATTGGATTTATGATTTCTGTTATCCTATAAATTCATGTAGTTTTTCAACCTTTCTCAAAATTGGGGAACAGCTGAAGAATTATGATAAATTAACATTACCAAATGAATTCAAATCATATTTTATCAACTTTTACCCATTGTTCTTGAAATTACGTAAATCATATTGATGGTAATGTAATTCTAAATGTAATATACTATGGTATTGCAAAGATTTAAGATTTAAGATTTTCCCATCTTTTTCAATTTTTTCAAAGTCAGTTTTGAAAGTTCTATCTATTTTTATTAGATAAACTCAGAATTGTCTTCATATTTTTCATATTTTGCAGAACTTAACATAAATTCTGTAATAAATCAGAAAAAAGGAGGCAAGATGAAAACAGAGAATTCAGCTATACATATTCACTAATTCTTTCAACATCTGAATTTTGTTTTCATGCTTGCAAATAATAACAGAAAGCTTTTGTTTCTGCTTTTATTCAATTGCTTTTGAGATGTAAGTTTTATTGCTGAAATATCAAAGAATTTTGCATTAAAAGAAAAAAGTTGATGATATTTTAAATTTTCAGTTTTTTATTTCCCTGTAAATAACTGTTCTATAAAAAAGTTAGACTAGTTAAAATGTACAAATTCCCTAGAAAAAAATTATCATCAAACACCTTCTGAACTGTCTTTCATGGGTATCTCATTTTTTACATAAGATGTATAAACATCACAGCCTAAAGAAATCAAATTATCATACAGCACCCTAAATCTTCCAGGTAAAAAATAAAAATTAATGACTTGTGCTGGAGGCCAAATAATGCAGTCAGCCAAAAATAATTTCCATCCTTTCTGGATAACTTCTTCTTTAAATTCTTTTAAAATTTTCCCCTCCATATAACATGTTGTTGCAAAAAATACTGTTATGTATAATGGTGAGCACACAAGCTGATCAATAACAACTTTTTTCATGACGGTTTTTAAGCTTTTTCCAGGCAACTTTTTATCCAAAAAAATATACCAATAATGACATAGAAAACCAACAGATAATCCAGATGCTGTCATTCTTAATGTTCTAGATTTATCCCAATGCCTATCATTCCTATTGATGACCTCATAATGTTGTTGAAGTACATCTCCAGTTAGAGATAATATTCCTGAAATCCCCATATTAGTGAGAAGCAGATATTTATGGAACATCTGTTGTGCTATATGCCTCAACTGTAAGAAGTCTTTTCTTACTAATTTTGACACCATAATTAACACTCCAGGCACAATCATCCTGAAAAATTATATATAAATATAAGCTGAAGTATCACTTGGAGAATATTTAAAAATTAAAAACATCTAAGTGGCATAGATGTTAAATTCTTTATTAAACTGGAATACTTTAAAATCGGATTGGATCGCTTAAATCTTTGAAAGTAAAATTTTCTCAGTTAATGTCCACATGTAACTTGGACATATGAGACAGTAACAAAATTAGAAAGTGTTTACAAAAATGGGAAAAAAAATATAACTTTCGAATTCTTTCTTCATAAATCAAGCCGCTACACACAACAACAAAAAAATAAGGAAAATTTGCGGTTACCGGAAATAAGTTATATTAGAATTATATTGCGATTAATATTGATTTATACCTCGATTAAGCAGTATTCTCGAAAAAACTGAAATGTGCAATTAGTCACATTTCGCTTATAACAAATTAATACCATATTCAGTATTTTTGATACATACTCATTTTATAATTAATAATTACTACTGGCAATTCACGTGGCCTCCATTATTGCAACGGAATCTAATTCCACGACCTTTAACTTACGATAGCAACTTGCGAAGGAAACCATAAAATTAAAAATCCTTATATTTTACACCCAGTACAAGGAACCGGTACTTCATCTTTCCTCCAATAATTTTTTATCTCACATTATGATGTATTTGCTTCTCGACGAAAATCTGAATATAAATATAAACAAGAAAAAAGCCCTATATTAAAAGAAGGTTTTTTAAATGCAAACTAATGTCAAATAAAGTTATTTAACAAATTTAAGTCCGGAAATGGCAACTTTTAATATATTTCAAAAGCTCTTTTCAAGCTAATATCACAGTGGAAATTGCAAAAGTATTATTGTGCAAATTAAAATAATGTGAAATATTAATGTGCAAAAAGCATTTACCTTGCTCGTTTGATAAAACAATTTTTGTAAGAGAATTTTTCAAGATCACAAATATGTAATGTTGATAATTGTAAATGAATGAAAAAATTTGTGTACGTACATAATTATAATTAAATTATAATTCTAATAATGCTATGTACAACATTACAGCTTATGCACCTAATATATATATATAAAAATTTCAAATTAAGATTAATAATCTGGAGATCATCATGAGTATAGAATAAAAAATATTAATCATAAAATTCGATTATTGCTATTAAGTGAAAGATCAAATCATATATTTAACATCAATTAAAATTACAAGATAAATTAATGAACTTCATTACATACTGCATATTACATTTGAGATTTAAGTATGATTAGGAAATGAAGAAATTTTAAAACTTAAATTTTCTACTTTCCATAAGGATATAGAAAAAAAATATCACCTTTATATAAAGGAAAATAGGAAAAACCGAAAATAAAAGAAGAAGAATAGTAAAAATTGTAAAATGAAAGAATACAAAGCATAAAAAAATGTTTCATCTATTCAATTAAAATCAATCTAAATGTCAGTCTAAAAAGACATTCATTATTGGTACATTATTAAACGTATATATCATGATTCAATTTAAAAAATGCAACGTAATAATAAATCTCCAGTTGTAAGCACTAACTGATATTAATATTAGTATCGCAAATAAATACATATCAATTTCATCTGGAACAAATATTAAATATTTTGATGTATTAGTAATTACGACATAATTAAGGCTTTATCAATTGAAATATATATTCAAAGCAAATTGTATCTGTTTACTTTTATTTCCAATCAATTGCTCGTCGTCTAATGTCGTAGAACTCGGAAAATACCATGCACTTTCATAAGGATGATGATTTAAAACCATAATTATAATAATTGCTTATATAAAAGTAAAATTTTATAATTTTTTTGTTCAATATATTCGTATAAAAACTTTTAAACTGAGACACTTGAACTATCACAGATTTTTTTCATTATTCCAAACTGAAATTCAAAAATGTTTTTATACAATCAACATACTTTCATATAATTTTCGATCATTAATATATTCTTTTCGAATTTGATAAGAAAATAAATATAAATTGTTAATAAATGTTAATAATAAATTTTTGACTCACAAACAAAAGTACGGACTAACTTCTTCCATCATGATCTGCCCTTTGTGCCCAAGTGAAAAATACCTACATTAATAATCCCTGATTACAGAAATTCTGTTGATTAGGCAAATCACGCATTAAATTTTTTCAAAATTTAGGAATATGACCACTGTTTCGTTGTTTTTCAGTTTTTAACTCTGATTGTAATATGAACATTGTGGACCAAAATTAAAAGACTATTTATAATATACATTAACTATTAGGAAATGTAACTTTCACAATTTAAAAATTAATACATATAAACTTCCATTCATTTTTTTAAAAATTATTCGAACTTTAGTTTTGATTTTTTATTGTAACGCAAACATTTATTTTATAATTCCGTAAAGTTAAAAGATAATTATTTAAAGTAAAAACCGGTCAAAATTAAAAGGAAGATTTGTGAAATAGTTTTAAAAAGCTCATCTATATATGTGCTTATATGAATCAAAATTATGACTACTAAGGTCAAATTATAAATCAGATTTCCAGCTCTCTAAAAGTCTTGCAGCAAACATGTTTTTCAACAAATAATCTCGAAATATAATTAAGAAAAGCTTTATTTGTGTTCTAATTTTGAGCGACTCCTCAGCGAAGGCGGCAAAGTCCCATTTTGAAGGGCTTTTTCGTAATTCTTGTAAAACTCCGAAAAATCAACATACGAAGCTATCCTTTTATTAGAATTTTCTTCTGAAATAAAGTTATTGAAAGATCAATTATTAATCGAACATATATTAAAATTATTTACATTGTAGAAAAAAATGAATATTTCAATTAAAAACTATTTCAACAATTAAAATAGTTTATAAATTAGTAATAAAAGAAATGCAAATATTCAAAGATTTAGAGATTTTATGATGAATTACTGAAAAAAACAATAAAATATTGAAGTAGGACAAATGAAAAAATTAATGCATACCTGGATAAAAATCATTGCTATCAATAGTGGTTGTTGAATCACTAACACTTTTCGATTCATCATTGCTCGTTGTATCCGATTCGGCCGAATTGCGAACTAATCCATCAGTGTCAGATTCCATTTCTTCATTTTCGGTAGTTGATTCTTCATAGGTTGTCGCTGGAGCCATGGAGACAACTGGATTAAATCTGTAAAGTTCATGCACCTCAGAAAAAGCGCGAAATCATATTTATTTTATTACGAAAGAACTTTTGTTATTCCACAGGGTATGGACTAACCTAACTTGCAAACTGCTGGGACTGTTCATTCCATTAGGCATAGGAAAATTGAAATTTCTGACAAGGAGGGTGATATCATCACGTTTTCCACTTAACAAATTATTTGCTCCACTCATGAATACGTCATGATGAATTCTGACAATCTTGTCCACAACGGCCTGGGCCACTCCCGTAATGGTCGCCTGAATTCTAAACTGAAAATACATTTCTCAGATTACCCAACCTACATTTAGTGAATGTGTCAATTTAAAAATGATTCATTAAGGCGAATGGTTTGCTCAAATAAAGATATTTATACTGAACGCACCCATTAAAAATGAAGCAAATTCAGGAAATAAACTGAATCTGCATTTCGTTACCTGCTCAACAGTCATCTGAGCAATTTCTTTATTGACTGTATCAATGCAACCAGTCGCTTCCTGGAGACTCTTGTACAATCCATCAGACATAAGCAAAAGAAAGCTACACGTTTCATCGAGCACGATTCCACCGTGGACCTCGGGTTCGGCTATGACAGGTTCCGCAGCAGCAGAAGCCAAATCTTCAAAATCTTTATATCCTCCTTTAACAAGGTAATTTCCAATGCAGCGCGTATTTTCTTGATTTCCCAGTCGCGATCCTAAAGCAAAATACAATCATTCACAATCCCGCTCACGTTACTCAATCCATCGCATTGATCACCGAATCTCTCATAAAAGTTTGAAACGCCAGGGCAGAGGAAAGCTTCCTTTTTCTTCAAAAACGATTTTCAACGTCTTAGCTTTTTTAATTATTATTTCCTCACTTTGTCTAATTTTCTCTATATCCAAGCCAAGTTTGTACAATCGAAGTAGTTCGTCTTCGTTTCTCAAGTCATGGTCGATGGAGACTTGCACAACTCGTAGGACACCGTTTGTATCTGTCTTGCAAAGCAGTGCCCTGCTGTCTCCCACATTTGCGACGTAAAGCTTTTCGTTGTGTATCAAAACTACAACTGCTGTGGTACCTGAAATGAATCGCAAATTGTCAAAATTTTCGTGCAAATTTGAATCCAACATTGTGTGCAAATTCTGAAATCAAACAAAACGTGAGCAATCTGAAGGAATTCAGTTGCTTCACCGTAATTTTCAGCGCTAATTAAATCGAAATCCGATTTAGAGAAAAAAGTTTTCTTTTATAACGCGGAACAAAATACGTGATTTTGTTAGTTTTATCAACCCACAAGTTTGTTGCGAAACTTAACGTTGCCTACAAAACTTTAACTAATTAGTGTAAACAGTTTCTCCTGTAAGGGTGGAAAAGCAAAAGATTCTGATAATTCATATCTTACAAACATCATCTAACACAAGATCCTACATCCTAAGCAGCGAACCAGGTATCAGTATTGGACACACGTAAAACAAATTCAGACGCGACATTCGCTTTACATAAACACGTGAGTGTAAAGTTATAAGCAAGGTACCCAACGCGAACAACGTTAGCATAAACATTGCTATAGAAATAGTAAATGGAAACATGTGCACCTCTGAAGATTATTCTATGTTCAACTACTATGCACCGGGAGAGCGCGAACGCAGTCCCGACTACCAAAAATTACACGCCCGAGATACCCACATTTGGGGTATTCGCAGGAGTCAACCAAACCGAAGTGCAATGGTAAGGCCTCGTCCCGGGGGAACCGCCTTCTTGATCACGGTAACCCCTACGCCAGGTAAGTATGAATTGGACGTCCGCGGTTTACAATTTGTATTCCCCTCCGCAACGAAACGATCGCGAAGAAAAGCAACGGGTTCTTACGGGATTCAGACGAAAGTCGATATTCCCTGCCATCTCTGGGTCAATCTCGAAACCTCCTAATCTTTTCCCGCTTTTTTAACGCTCTCTGAGGGAAACAAGTTTCAATACTTACTGCAGGATAATTCCGTGTTCAGAGCATTCAGTTTATTTACAAGATGGGGATATTTCTGATAGGCCTCGTAGGACGTCAGACCGTCCGGTATTTCGTACTGAACACTCGCTCTTTCCGCCAGTTTGTCGCCAACGGAATCCCAATAACCGTTTTCCACGGCTATGAAAGCTTGTCTGAAATGTACAAAAAAAATTAAGAACGTACTGATCGAAAACATCGGAAAAAGTAACTCCGATTGTCATCGCCCTCGCGGATTGCGAAAAAAAGAAAAATTTCCATAAAAAAAAAAAAAAAACCTAAGAGATTGGCTGATTATATTGTTATTTTTTATTATTAAGCATGTACTCAAGTCTTAATTTCAATATTTCTCTGTTACGTATCTCTCGGATCGACTTTTTTTTGACTTTTACATCAACGTTACGTTGAGAAAAATGTAACGCGGCACTACCAACCGAAGCACGGCAAAACATTCCCCTCTCGGAATTGTGCACAGTTCGCATCTCTTGCCTGAATAATTTTTTTTTTTTTCGCAAGAATTATCTCTCGAGCCCGAGGCACTCACCTTAAAATTTCCCGAATTTCTTCGTCCGTGCTCGATGCCGACAGCGGGGAATAAAGCAGTATCTCGGCTGCCATTCTCTGCAGCGCAAAGCTCGCCGCTTGGACACCTTCTTCTCCATCGAAAATACCATACAGGAAAGTGGGCGATTCGCCTTTCTCGTGCTCGATTTTCAGGTGACAGCTGAAATCTTGATACTGGTGAGCCTCCTAAAGCGTTAGATGCGTTTAAATCGAGAAAATTGCGCAAACTAAATAATTAATTTCTGAAGTTGATGCGTAAGAAAACAGTGAAGAAAACCTTAAATGTATGTAATTTCTTCGTTATAAAATGTGGGCGAGCCCTAAAATGCGTGAGTGTAAGCAAAATGAAAAAATTTACGCGAAAGACACACAGACCTAAGGTTTCAAGTATGAACGATGTCGACTCATATTAGAAGCGTTGAACATTTTTACGAATGCTCTTCCTACACAATTAATTTAGACGTGCGAAAAAGTCCATTTCTTGAAAAGGGATCGCCACAAAAACGAAAATTTCGACGGCGTTCCTAGCTTCCAACAGAATGAATTATACAAACTTAAATTACCTAAGGAATGCTAAAAACTTTTCAAACTATTTTGAAAATCTCAATGATTTAGTGTGTACAAACATTTAATTAAATAATCAAAAAATATGTCAAGAAATCATGTCAAGTTTATCGAACTGATTTATTTCCATTTTGCGCACGATAAGGCCTTTCGCATGTCGATGCCGGCAAGTGGGAGAAGCGATATCTAATCCGAGATTATATTAGGATGGTGCCACAACGAGAAATTATTTTGAAATGGCCGCGTATTTGAGAATATTCCGCCCAGATCGACATTAGATGACATTTGAAGGCACAGACAACCATCCGTCTGGACAAAACAATCTTCTTATCAGCCCGAACGGTATCTGACCATAGACCACAATGCTCCCTCCGGACAATCAATCTGATCGAGAATCGTAATATTTTGCAGTCCTTTCTATATTTTTTTAAAGCACACCTAGGAGTGACCAAAAGAAATTACGCCGCTGTGTACGTAAAGCACATGAATGGTACTAAAAAATGTTTAACAGGACGAGACGGAAAAGATCGACGATTTCGCATCGCGGCGGCCATAAGATTACCCACAAAGGTTAACTTCGACGTTAATTCGACATTTGCCGAAGGTAAATTGTTACATTGTTAACATAACAATCTTTTGCGCTAATTTGAATGAAGAATTTGTCAGGTAAAAATAAAACGTTCCATTTGTTTTTGTTAACATGTTTCTGTGATGCATGCGTCAAATCGTGCCTGCAAACGAAGATCGCTTTCAACAAACGAACGCGCATCGCTTCCTGCCTTTGGCGACGCGCAATTTTCGAAAGCTCGCGACCGAGGGGAAATCCGTCGAGCCTCGGAAAAGGGAAATCGCGAAAATTTCCCGTTCCGTGCACCGCGAAAATTCGATCCGTGCACCGAAGACTTTCACGCCCAAATCGGAATCCGCCTCGCTCGGGCACGAACTCGCCGCAAAGCACGTCCAACGAGCCCTCAACGCGAGAAATCTCGCGCCGGGGCGCCCGCGGATTCCTTCGTTCGCCCTGATTCGCCTTCGACCAACGACAAACTTTCCACAGCTCCTCAAACACTGAATTCGCGTTAAAATGCGCTCCGAAGCTACGTCCAACAGGAAAGAAAAAGAAAAAAACAAAAATCCGGTCGAGCAGATAAACCGGAAATCGGTTTTTCCTTTGTGCGTTCCTCGAAGCGTTCATTTTTGTATAGCAAATTCACATTTTTAATGCACACATAAAACCTCTCGGACGCATGCGCACTGTTTTGATTTTCATTTAAAAAAAAAATCAAGTCAACAATTATTACTCGTAATGACCAGTTTCCGAATGAATGATCAATTAAAAAACACTCAACATATATTTATTATCAGTAGCTTTCGATCACGCTTATTTATGACTAGATAAAAATTAGGTTTTGTACTGTTTAATACTGCAACTTGTTTTTATGTCAGTTTACGAGAGGATATTCCTTTGAAGCAGCATTTCGCCACCTCTGGGCATTTCTGATGCCCATGAAGCTGAACGAAGCCAAAACACCGAGGGTGCTGGTACCCCCGGACAGTGGCTGGGGATGGATGGTGGTAGCCGGTGTTGCCTTGGTCAACGTAAGTAACATTTTAGTTAAAAAAAAAAAAAATTATCACATTTTCAAATTATTTCTCATTATATTTGCAATGATTTTGTACTTGTCGTACCAAGGAAAGAAATTAAAAGGTTAAACAAATGCTAAACAAGCTATAAAAATCATTTCTGAAACGATTCACTTTTTAGTATAATTATTCCATTAAGCTTCCCCTATTTTCATTTCAAGTCCTAGCAATCCTGATTCACATCCTAATATTGACATTGAATTCGACGTTGTACCAATGACAATCTCATACGCTAACAATAAAATTTTAACAAAACATTTTATTTTCAACGGCGAAACAGAATGACATCCTTCGAACGATTATATTTCATACCTCGAATTTCACATATTTCCTTAGCAGCAATTTTGCATGGAAAAACTATACGATAGCATATGCTAGATGATAGTAACACAGCCGGATAAAATTGCAGGAGAAATAACAGACCGACACTCATTCGAATATAGACTAATGAGTGGTGGAGAACCACGAAGCATGAAAATGAACAACTTAACTTTAGTGTAATATGTTTTTACGCCTTGAATTTTCCGAATTTTTCATTAAATATTTCAATGCAGCCTTTGGCAAAAATTTCATCTGAAATGTAAATTAAATTTTGTCTCACTCGATTAATTTAATACAAGAGTCGTAAGAAACAAAATTAATACTATCCGCAAGTTTATTTTTGTTCCAAAACAAAGGCCATTAACATTTATACGCGCATGTGTAAAAATATGCTTCGTCAACATATTTGTCTTATATCTTCAGAACTTACACAGCTATTCAAACTTCCATTCAACAAGTTAAAAATACATCATAATAACTAACAAGCGAGTAATAAGATATCTATATCCTGTAAAAAATGATGCGACATTGCATCTTCCGATCATAAGAAAATATTTTATTGGTGTTCAACAGATCTGAATAAGTTGAAGCTGATTCTTTGCAACTCGCAAAGGCCAATTTGGATAAATTAGTCTGCGACATTTCCTCAAAAATAGGATTAAGGATTCTGATTTACTCCAAAAAGCATATATCATCCCTATAAAATTTAATATCTTTATCAGTTATGTTTACTTTAATATTTAAAAATAACCTTATTAACGAAAATTTCTTTTTCAGTTTGCTACAAGGTCTATAGAACCATCTTTCGGTCTCTTATTCGGGTCTCTTCTTCAGCAGTTACAAATTGCTACAACAGGGACCGGTATAATATTTAGTGCTTACGAGGCAATTATTAGTTTCAGCGGTATTCTCGTGGGACCACTCATAAAAACATATTCTTACAGAAAAATAGCCATCCTTGGCTCGATTCTTACATCGCTGGGGTTCATAGCCACTTGTTCGGCGAATTCCATGGCTCACCTTTTACTTACTTACAGTATTGTTAACGGTATGTGACAATAAATAAACCATAATATTTTATTTACCATTCATGATATACGCATATGATAATGTTAGAAAAATCCCTACATCTATACTTCAAGGTTTAGGAGTCGGTTTCTCATCGTCTGCTACTTTTGTGTCACTAAATCATTACTTTAAACGTCGAAGAGGTCAAGCTGTCGGCATAGCTATGACCGGCACCGGTCTAGGTCTGCTTCTTATGCCGCAAGCCATTAGGTGGGTAGCATGGGAAGATTACGTATAAATTATTAGGTACAGCAGAAATGCGCAATCAGCAATGTTTTTCGTCTTCACCTTGAGACGTTCATTTCAGATATCTAACAGAGGAATACGATTTCACAGGTTCGATTCTCATTATCGGAGCATTTTCGATGAATGCCTGTGTCGGTTCAGCGCTTCTTCAACCCGTCAAATGGCATTTGGTTGAAAAAAAGCACGAAACCAGCGAAGAGAAACTTCAGGCAAATGTGAGTCTGCATGTTCCATGTAAACGCATACTTCACTAGGCCTTAACTCGTTCGAAACAACATATCGATCATAAATTTTATACCGATCATATTTATAATTTATAACATCTGTTTAAGAAAGTGTTTGATTTGATACTAGCATTCGTATCTGGGAGTGTCTTCGATGTGGACAAACTAGACATTCAAGTTCTCGAGGCTGACACTGACATTGCATTTCCTCCGTTAAAAGCAACAAGTCATTATTACCGAATTAGATTGGTTAATTTATTATTGCTGGAATCGAGGTAATCCGATTCCACAATAACGTCGAAGTTTTAGTTTGCATATCACTACCAAATTTCGGCCTTGTATATCATAAAATATGCTTGAAAACTTAATTTAAAATTTCCCCGTCAACGGAAGCCGAATGTGTAGTTAATGTTGAGTCGTTGCAAAATTTGCTGTAAACTAATTCCTTACAACCTGGCTTTCCTTCGGCAAAATTGTAACTTTTTTAACAAATACAACATTGATGTCAAAATACCGAAAGCACAAAGTCAGATAGATTTTGAACTCTTCCGATTATTGATTCACTTCTGTTAATTAATTCATCGCAAACAAAAAATATAAAGAAATCATTCATGTAAATGAAAAAAAATGTATATGTCATATTAAGCAAATATGTTAACAACCTCACGAAAATTATGCAAAAATTATCACATCCATATATAATAGCAGATATCTTAGTATCTAAATGGACAAAACTGATGACATTAGAACCACATAACCAGGCAGTTTTCATCGCAGGGATTTGGATAAATTTATATTTATGACAATAAAATAAGTAGAATCCCGTATTATGTGTATAGGATGATTTTTAAAATTATTGATGAAATTAATGAAGAAAAAATTAATATTTTATTGGATTAAATTATACCTAATGATTGTTAAATGATAAAGAAAATATTTTAACAACAGAAAGCGTAATGACATAGTGTCGCGCTGATATTGATTGACGATCCCATAATATCAGGCATAAACTACCACTTAGGCAAAATATATGAAAAAATTCGAAAATGTCACAAAAATTGTTATTCCTTAATTTTCAAACAACTGTCGCTTTTTCTTATTTTGTTAATGCATTAAGCAAACAGCTGATCATGATCCTTCAATGTTTCATTTCGTATAAGGGCCACGTTGCTGAAAAATCGCAAATGACAAGACTATCAACTTTTCCTCAAATAACAATAGACAATACCATAGACGAAAATGACGAAGAAGATGAAGTCACCCCTCTGAACAACGTAAAAAGTACTTTATCTTTGGCAAGTTCGGAAAAAGCTCCGGATTTAACGCGAATGAGACGAGTATCCGAGCACAGACCAAAATTCTATTTAAAGTCGGAAAGGAAATACTCCCTCATTGATAGAGGTAAATAAAAGGCATAATTTAAAATGTTCACATTTTCCATTTGCAATTTACGATTAATTTTATTTGATTTCTTTTCAGAATGGAAAAAATCGGATGAATTTCCTACTGATCGGTTCAACCACTTTGTTCAGAAACCAATTAATAAATCCTTAACGGAAGGGAAGATAGACAAATTCTTTGAGGAATCTATCGAATGTGAGAGCAGGACCAGAATTGGCACGAAGCGAAAACTTTCTGAATATAGTTTCGGCCTAGGATATGGAAAGCAACAGGGAAATTTAACTTTGTCTACATCAAACTTTCGAAAGAGAAAAGCTTCGACGATGTCGAATCTCTCAAACTTAGATTTTACCGGAAGTTGTCTTCATCTGCATGCAGTGAGTTACATTTCCATTCTCATCGACCTCCAGAATTTATATTAGCTTCGTAAAGAACAAAAAACATCATAGTTTTCTTTCACCTTTAATACAGTCGTAAAATTTAATTGCCTTTTATTAATATTTCTGACTTCGGAATAATAATGCAGGACAATACTATAAATATTTTTAGTTTCACGAATAAATTATAATATATATATGGTATAAGCTCTATGGAAAAGGGAAAAGACAAAGAAAAAAATAAAAAAATTGTTAAGATAAAATCCTTTAAACCGTTCAAACAAAGAACATACTTGAAAACTTTCAAGTTGTAAAGCGCTTGATAAATTTAATGAGGTATTTTATTAAGAACTTTGCAAATATTATATTATTTCATTTTTAATTTCTTTGCCTTTCGCATCTTCGACTAAAATACAATTTCAGAAACTGAGGTTTGATTAATTGCGAATAACGAGATCCAAAAGCTGGTGATCATATTAGTTAGCAGATAAAAAAATTTTTTTAACTTTTCCAGATAGAGCAGGAAATTAATAGCCAGAGTGTTAAAATAGTTCCGAACAATAACGAGAAGGATGAAGGAATAAGTATTAAGATGAAAGAAAGTTGGTGGAAAAAATTTGTTATATTAATGGATTTTGATTTGCTCAAAGATCCAGTGTATTTAAATATTTTGTTCGGCATCTCAATATTCTACGTGGCAGAAGCAAATTTCAAGATGGTAGTGCCTTTTTTCCTTGCCGATCTTGGCCACTCCAAGAGCGAAACGGCCTTTTGCTTGTCAATGATGGCTGCGAGTGATATAGTGGCAAGATTGATATTGCCGCCGATTTGCGACAGAATTAAAATTACCCGCAGGACAATGTTCATGATCGCTGCTCTATTCTGTGGTGCCTCACGCTCAGGTACTATACAGACTTTCGTTGTTTTATTTAAGAAGGCTACTCTCAACTTCATTTATGCAACACTTTTTCAACTTCAGCACTTGCAGAATGTGGAAAATGGTGGATTCATATGGAAAGCATACTAATCATTAATGGATTTTTTCGTGGTGCGACACTCATCAACTTCATGTTGGTTATATCGGAATATTGCGATTCGCAAATGGAGAAACTTCCGGCAGCAATCGGAATACATATGGTGGCCAAAGGAATATTCATTGTAGCTTTTGGACCATTAATTGGTAAATAGAAATAGCTTTAAATAACAGTATAAAAATGAAGAATAAGTAAATTTCATTTTATAAGGTTTACTTATACGCAGGTTTGATCCGTGATTTATCGGAAAGCTACCCACTTTGTATCCATGCTCAAACCATCCTGATATTAATGTGCATTATCGCTTGGAGCGTAGAATATTCAATTGTTAGAAGAAAATCAAATGGAAGCAAACAACATGAAAATAATAAAGTATAAGATTCTCTTCTTAAGAGAAGCATTACCTCTTAAATCTTTTTGTCCAAAAATAATCTTAGAGTAAACCAAAGACAAAATGCCAGACTTATGCATATTTAAAAATGATATTCAGGTTTGATAAAGTGCAAGGGTGGATAATGGCCGTGATCGTTAAAAAGCAACGAAACTTTTAACTGAATAGAATAATAATCTATTTCAGTTTTATATAAAAAATGGTTACCTTGCATAA
Source organism: Ricinus marginatus (assembly GCA_028565995.1). Taxonomy (NCBI): domain Eukaryota; kingdom Metazoa; phylum Arthropoda; class Insecta; order Psocodea; family Ricinidae; genus Ricinus; species Ricinus marginatus. The sequence continues at coordinate 4,029,273 of JAOWBB010000007.1, read as the reverse complement.
CGTAAAAATAAACTATAAACAAAATATAAAGACAAAAAAAAGGTCTGTTTTCAAAATAATTTTTATCTATTGATAATATCTCCCATTTATGCAGATTTTTTAAATAGATCTTAATAGTTTTCAAATTCTTGTCACTTAAAAGTGCATTTACATACCACCAAGACTTTTCCATACTTTAATTAGTGTTATTACTGTTCTATTGAATACTTTTAATATAAGTTTCTGAAAAATCTATATTTTTAATTATATAATGACAATAATGGATCTCATTCATAAGTTCTTTTAACAGAAAAATTAATAAATTACATAATCCTTTTTAATTAATATTAGTTTTTTTAATTAATTAGTTTAAGTAATTAAGATAATTGCTTTTGATGTATCAATTTACATATCTTACCATTTAGAATTGTTAACCTAAAAATATATAATAATAAAATTTTTCATTCAAAATTATTTTGATGAAAATTTTTCTATAATATAAGAAAATTTTTTATTTCAAATAAATGATCCTTTAAACAATTCTTTAATGGTTTTAATTGCAAAATGGACTTTTTTTTTAAAAATATATATTTTTGTATCACAGGCAAATATTTAATATCAAAATATGAAAGCAAATTCAAGCATATTTGAGAATTTAACACAGATGACAATGAAAAATGATTTTCATATTTTTCTTTTTCAACGAAGCAAATTCAAACATTTTTGAGAATTCAATAAGATGACGAGGAAAAATAATTTTCATATTTTTCTTTTTGAAAAAATCAATTTCAAATGTTTTATCTTTGGAGCAAATAAAAAATTGTTTTAAAAAATGTTAGAAAATTAGAAAGGATTCTCTTTGTATTAAACTGTTTGTTATACCATTTGTAAATGAAACTAAATAATTGCAATGATACTAAAACTTGATATAATTAAAATATTTGAATGAAGAGAGATTCATTGAAAAAAAAATTGGTGAAAATAATGATGAATAGCGTACCTGACGATTTCCATCCTCCCTGTAAATCTGATTAATGGAAGAACCAACACCTGATTCTCTGCAGACAGGTAAAGCGTCAGTCCAACTGTTCGATTCTGGAAAACTTATATTGCCCAAAGGAAGTTCAGCTCTGGTCGGCATTGCAATTAATATTTCAGAAAGTTAAATTTCACGTAATATCACCTCATCATTTTGCTTTTCTTTCTAAGACAATGAAATAAAGGACTGAAGCTTCTTTCAAGTTCTGTTTCCAGCAGATGACATTACTCAGAATTTTAATTCGCTTTTATCTAAAGACACGACAAAAGCGTTTTCGTAAAATAAATTTAAACAAATAAAATTTCTCACCGACACTTTTTCCCCTCTACTTTCAGATGGATTCATACTTTATTTGATCTGACCTGGAATTAAAGATAAATTATGTAACAACTGTTTTGATTCAACTGTAGCATCATTCAATCAACAATTCTTAATTAATTTAACTACAGATGTTATTAAGGTTAGTTGAATATAATAATTCCGTTCATATCGTGTTGCGGTCTGAAAGTAATCAATTCATGGCAATTGTTCTTTTATAGAAATTTATTACTATAGGTGTGAATTCTAATTATTCACAATAATCCGTACTATTTTAACTAAGAATAGGAAAACCTGTAAAAAAAATTAATATTGTTAGTTATGGTTTCTTTTTTCACTACAATTAAAAAAAGCAAAAACCGATCACTTGAAAATAATTGTGTAGGATTTAAGTAGTTTTTTAACAAAGTTTTTACTGAATAATAATCTGAATTTTAAATTTGATAAATGATGATAAGCAAAAATAGATTTTCATCAGAAAAAGCAATATGTCCCTCGTTTAAATAACACTGAGAAAGCTTTTTATTACAATAACAATCACAGATTTTCAAAGATGTTTTTAAAGCGATCAACCGGATTGTTCTGCGCTACAATACCTGTTCCTATTTTTAAAGGTACTTTGAGAATTGCTATGAATTAAAAATGGAGAAAAAAGGAATATTGCACGAAAAGGACGTTAGGTTGGAAGTTAAAATTGTCGAATGGATCATTTGAAAGAAGATGGAACTTAAGATTTCAGAATTATTCGCGGAGCCGTGATTGAGTTTGATATCACTCGAAGTTGTCCGCAGTGAGAAAGTCTAAAAATTTATACTTATACTTTTGGTAAATGACGGAAAGAATGTCAATACAGCAATTATATGAAGTGTAAAAATAAAGATCCAAAATTTGGCAACACTGCTTACTACTGTTTAAATGAAAATCCAGGGCTGACCCCATTCAGGTGTCGATCGTGACGGTATGCGAGGATGCAACAAGATATCTCGAATTCAGATCGCCTAAGCCGTAAACCCTCATGAATTCCATACAAACCCATGCGCATGAAGTATTCATAAAAAGGCATGTACGCTTTTTTTTTTATAATGCTTATTTCAACACTCATGAAAAAACCTGAATGAAACGAAAGGCGAAAATTTTTCTATCTTAAAGCGAACAACTCTCAAGACAAAACAATACTTTGAATAATTAATTGATAAATATTCATAAGGTGTGTTTTTCTCTTCCCTTCGGATCTTGTGATCTACATTCAGCATCCAATCCACTGAAAAGTCGTTTACCGTATAAACGGAATTGAATCAGGTAAGTACCCGGTTTGTCTTTATAAATTTTACCGTTAAAGTCCGTCACCTAGTGGGAATCTGAATTAAGCGAATCAACGGGAAAATATCCGAAAATTTATCACTATCATAATTTTTTTTAAATTTCTATCCTTTTCATACAGAAATAGTTAATAATCATCTATACTTAAATATTTGTTCCATTATTATATATTGGAATATATATTATACTACATTATACGTAACATGTGCTTTGTTCACTTTTGTGCACTTTATTTGACCATATGCAAGCGAATGTACTTATAGATTAATATCATCAATATTATAAAATTAATAACTTAATTGTAAAGCTAATGAATTATTTAAATTTTCAAAACCAGAGATTTTTAGAAATTTTATTTTATAATATTATGTTCATTTGTCCTACATTAACTTAGTTATATTCTATGATTTAATCCAAGATATTCAAATATATTAATAAAATTACGAATTATTATAAAATTACTATTTAAGAGGGAGATATTTATTGAAATAAACGAATAGTTTTTATTGTTATAATGTTATATACTATGTATATTAACTTCACGTAATTTATGTGGCACAAAATGATTTTTATTTTTTATTAATCAACTTATAAGATAATGTCTAATAATTGCAGGGAAGTTCAACGGTTGTAGGGCCACAGTGTGGGTATAAGGCCATGATCTCAAACAATATTCAGTAAAATAAATTTTAAACTTCAATGGTGATAATTATATATTTATTTACTTAATATGGAATAGAATGAGTTGACAATTACTGGCGGCTAACTTTGCAGAATGATTAAAGGCTCTAAACTTTACTGAGTTCTGTCTCAATAACGTTTATAAAAGATACGATTTCATAATTGCTTTATTCATTTCATGTTTCGTATAAACCTTTTTGGAGGGTCCCACGGATGAAAGAATCACATTTAATACCTCATTATTCATCTTAGATAATAACTTCAACTCGAAATCACACTAAAGCAGGATGTAGGGCTATTTGAATTGAATAAAAACAACCACTTGAGTGAAAAAAAGGACAATTGCCTTTAACTAGATAATAGGGTAAGTGGAACTATTGAATATTACAATAATGGAATGACATTCTCAGACTTTAAAAATAGAATAACGAACCGATTATTGCCGTGCTAAAGAGTATGAGATATCTTCATGCAGGGATTACGGGGTACATGGGACAGTCAAAAAGCTATGAACCATTCTAAATTCCAATTTTTTTTTATTAATTTCAGAGTTTTCACCGATTCAAACTGTTTGGGGTTTTGATTTGTGACCGTTCTAACAGGCATTATCATAGAAAAATGCCAGTTATTACGTTTACAACTTGAGCTCCCATTATTATCGTCAGGAACAACAACAACAAATCACTTTCTTTAAATTTAACAAAAATCATTATCAATTACCTAGAGTAATTGTTCTTAGCTATATTAATTTTAAACTCCCCAATCACTGGCTAGTAATTAATTCCAAGGTAAGAAAGAACGAGAGAACAATTAGAATAAGAATAGTGAATAATATATAACGTTCGAATTATTTATATAGGAATCCGAAATTGTTTAAAATAATAAGAAGCAAATATCTCTTTCTCATATTTAAGCAAATGCTCTTTAAATGTCACGATTTCAGTTAAACGAAAAAAAAAAAAAAAAAGACAAATTTTACTTAGCTTAGTTTTCATGTTTTCGCATCCACCAAATTTAAAATCGTAAATTTCCGACGATCGAATCGCATCATATTTTGAAAAATATAAAATTAAGTCCACGGATTCCGAATCTTAAAATTTCGAAAAATATTTTTAAAAAAATAATCTTCGGACGGGCAACATTCAACGAAACAATTCCCGCAAAACGTTCATTATCTACTTTCATACAATTAGAAAATTATCTTTAAATATAAACGGTTAAAAAGACCGATAGCGTGTGAGGCAAAACATAAATCGACGAGGGAACCGCTTTATTAAAAAATTACCATCGTTAATGAGGAAGTTCAATCAGTGGCTCCGTTTCCTCGCTATTTTACCCATCAGCCTCGCTTTCAAATAAATTTTTTTCCCTTGCCTACAACGCTCGAGCATGGAATCTGCTGCCACGACGTTCGGCTCGGACCTCAGACGAAACCAATTCGAGAATCGAACAGAGGAAAGGGGTGCACGAATAATGAAGTATAATTTATGCGAACTCCATGAAAGGAAATTATAAAATGGAAAAAAAAAAATTTTTTTTACCCGCATTTCTTCGGCATAGTTTGTGCATTGAGAAAAAAACTTCATTTACGATGACCCTTATGATATAACTATCAATGGTGAGCGTTTCAAGTGTAACGGGATGAAGCGAGTGAAGCGAGCGAAACGCTCGGCTCCTCCCGAAACGGACCTCTTCGCGTCCCGAAGCCCTTGAAAACGGCTTTTCACTAGTAAAAAAAAGCGCAAAATATCGCTTCGCTAAATAAGTAATTATGCGAGCTAATAAAAAGAGAAAGAAGCCCGCATTAAGTGCAGGATACGCCATTATCACGCACATATGGCCCCGAAAAAGGAATTCGGTTTTTTTTGTAATCGTATACATTTTTGATTCGAGAGCGACACCAGAACCCGCTCGTCATTCAGCCTGTCCCAGCCTGCGGCAAGCAGAGGCGAAAAACGACGGCCAAAGGCAAACGTCGAAGTGCGGCGAGACACGGGCGAATTCCTCAGTTTCAATGAGGCAAGGCCGAGCAGAAGCAGACAATTGCTGTTGTTCAGCAGTTAATATTAATTGGTAGTGGGCCGGAGTTTATTAGCTCAATCAAGATGAAAAGGAAGAGGCAGAACTTATGAGTCACAACACTGGCGAGTGTCGTTCTTCGGAATCTTTTAACATTCTTCTTCTCGAAGCAGCGGAAGGATCGACGAGTGCGGTGTTCGAGAATTCCTTCGGGAACCGGGAGCGAAAGTGTCGGATCGCGGTTTTCGGCGCCGTCTTCGGCGAAGCGAAAGGAGCGAAAGCAGCCGCGGTCCGGGACGAGCACCCGAATCCGGGCTTGAGCACGGCGGAGGCGGGAAGCCCGACGAGCGACCGACGATCGGGCTCTTAAGTTGGCAGCAGATAGATTCAGACGCTTCGACTTGTCGTTCGGACAGAATTCAAAGCACATTTTGACCGGTGGGTAAACGTTTTTTTTCCGTTTTCTTCTTGGGCGATTATCGAGCCGTCACGCCGGGGAAAAGGTCGGAAATCCGAGGTGATGAATTTTCGCGTCGCTGCTGCCGGACACGCAAAAACCGGCTCAAACGGGTGGAAGTCGGGGATTTTTCGTTGGCTCGGTCACGATTGTAATACGGTTTGCATAAAGCCAATTAACATATTCATTAGTCACCGACACAAAGAGCTGCGTTCATTGTGGAAGCAGCCGAAGAAAACCGCCCCCCTTCCTTCCTTCGTGGCGGAGGAGACCCGGCCGAGCGTGGAAGCACCCAAGGGTGACCCTCCGGGTCGAAATGATTATCATAATTCATTCCTGGCGTTCAGGCGTTGCCAACCTGCCGAAATGAAAACGGCTTCGTATTCCGAGATTCCGTTATCCGCTTTTTACCGCGAATTGATAAATTTCAGCCGCCGCAATCTTCGATTTGGGTTAACTCTCCCCGGGATCTCTCGGCGGCTGCGGCACGCTGCACGGAGGAAGAGTCGACTCGACCTCTTCTCCGACGCCAAAACGATGCCTGCTCGGAACGGATGCGGCGAGATTTTTCGACGTGGCGTTTTCGGGGAAAGCCCTTCCTCCGCTCGGCAACAAACCGGATAATTTTCGGCAGGGAAGGTCTCCCCACCTCGGCGCCCTCCGATCGCACCCGTAATTTGTCTTTTCGGGATTATTTAACGTAAATTAAGGCACGAGATGGGAGTGACCGCCGCGTAATTGCGTTTGCCCTGAATAAAGCCCGAAGAAGGGCAGGCGCCGCGGGGAAAAACGGGTCGCTTTTTGTTCATTTGACGCCCATGTTTTTATCGTTGCTTCATCTCTTTTTCCCGAGCGCGGTTCCAAAAGCGAGCTCGTCGTTACCGCCCGGGGGGCGCTCGAATTCGGCCGAGGTTCGGCGTTCGGGGCGTCGAAATTTCGGAAGGAGAGGGCGGGGGCAGCTTCCGCCCCGCGGACAGTCGGAGGCACGATCCGTGTTTGTTGCTCGGAAAACCTACGTCAGATGCGGAGTTGATAACCCCGGCGACACGAGAGCGCTCAGATTAGGAACGAAGACATAAAATTCTTTTTTATGTAACCGGGAGGAGTAAATTTTTGATGTTTGAGGTCAATTCGGCGAGGCGTCCAAATTGATCGTGTGCTGCATCACGTTCCGGGGCCGCAACGCAAGGGCGAGTGCATTGATGTTGGGCAAATAGCGGAAGGCGCACGACAGAATCACACTGCGGTAAGTTATGGCGCGAGAGCAGGCAAATGATTCGGGCGAAAATTCATATTTACGCTGCCCGCGGCTCGAAACGTCAATTTTAACGGCGGAAAAGTCTTTCGCCACGTGCCATGCATGAACTTTTCCGATTTGCGTGAGGTAGATTGAGATTTAGCGCTTTTCACAACCGATGGAACCGTCTTGAACTCGATTAAAAAATTCGTTCGAAATCGCTGAAAGTTTTATATTCGATCTTTGGTTTATCGGAAACGAATAATATGCATATACATAAATTGGTTTCACACAAATTATTCATCCATCGTCGCGATTCTAATACAACCGGTAACCGAATAAAACTTTTCTCTTTTAATATCAATTTCGGTTTTAAAAAAGGTTCGAAACCTTTCTGTTAATATTAAAAACGAGTATCTTTTTCTATGAATGTACCATACCAGAATTGTAGAATCTGCATTTAAAAACCCGATTATCGAAATCTTTTCAATCCTTATCTGCGGTTAACATTTTAAAATTTTCTCCCGAGAACTTAATGACGAACCCTCGCGTAATTAATCATATTAGTTACTCCCAGTGGTGCGTCCTTACTGCTGTAAACATTCTATCAGTATTCTCGTTTTGGGTCAAGAACAGCGTACGTTATTTCTGTTTCCCTTCTGCATGCGATTTTTTTTCTTTTTCCTCTTTTAAAATAATGTATTTTTCAGCCCGATGACTCGTCGACTGGAGATTCGGAGCTTCGGGGGGGATCATGGTCTCCCCCCCCCCCAAAAAAAAAGAAAAAATAAAATCTACTTCATTTCTAAGTACTAGTGCCGCAGGAGTAACTTTAAAATCTCCTGCTGCTCGGGTGCTTATCACTGAATAGATTCGATCATCGCCTCCGTCGGCTTTCTGTATTGTGGCAATAACGCCTTTTCATAACTTTAAAATGCAATTGGCACGTAAAAAAGTGACCGGTAGGTAGACAAACGTTGGATTTTCATCGCGGCCCCGGCTCTAATTCATGTTTTCTTGTAAAGTTTTCAGGTGGCGAAGATCAAACGAGCATGGATTATTATTCGAGTAGGAAAGCATGGCATTTGAGGCCGGTTCTTCGCGAATTTGTCATGAGACCTGAAAGTGAGACCTCTGCAATTTACAAGTCGTACAGAAAACTTAAATTTTTTGAAAAATTCGATAAAATTTTGTTTATATTGCATTATAAAAGGTGCGCTTCGGAATGCTCGCGTACAATTAACAAATTAAAAAAATAACGTTTTCTGCATTTATATGAAACACGAACTTAATCAACAGTAAATTGACATTCTTTGCACCCGTTCTGAAATAAAAAAATCATAATAACAGTCTAAAAGTAGTTTAATGATTTATATTAAAATTCTAATTTGAAAATAGAAAACAATCACCTTTTATGAGAGATTGAAAAATTAAATTGTAATATAATTTCTGCTAATAAATATTTTCCTGAAATTAATTTGAAGGCTTACAAGAGTTTTTTTAAAGTTTCTATGTTTCTTGGCTCGTTAATAGCTATAATAGAATTTTTATTCCATTTTACATGTAGTTAAGCAAAAAAGTTAAACTGAATAAATCATTCATTTTCCAATCATTAAAAAAAAATCAACAATCTGAATACAATATTTAAAATTTCAATTGTTTGATCTCGTTATTTATAAATATATCGTTATCTTAAATAGATGCTAAAAATTTTATAGTGGACATATGTCTAAAACTTATGAAATCGCTTTTTATTATATTTAAAACATGGTATCAATAATATCAAATAAAAAAAACGGAATGAGCAAGTGATCATTCTGATCAGGAATCTCGTTGAATTTGACTAATATTCATGTTTTGAAATTTCCGTAAATTTTTTTTATTTCGCACAAATATATTCATATCATTTCCTAAATATTTACATTAGTAACTTTACAATTTTAAACTTCGAGGAAAAAACAATTTATGTTTATCTAAAAAATAAAAATTTTTGTTAACCATTTGCATTTGTATTTTGTTGGCAACGATAAAAAACTTTATAAACTAAAAATGAAAAATTTTTTTAGTCTTTTTTTTATATCAAAAAATATATATGGTTCGAAAACATTTTGGAATGGAATTTAGTTATGGCAGTATTAACAACAATATTATTATATGTAATAACAGTGATAAAAAAAAAAATGAACCCCAATACAACCTGGTCAATTAAGCGTAATACTGGTGAAAAATCTTTCCAAACAAGATACAACTACAATGTAACAAACAAGAACATGAACGAATGTAAAAAATTTTTTCAAACAAGAAATTTATCAATATATAAAAAAGTCATTTTTTAATATCTCCGTCTAATTTTTATCATTTTATTAAAACAGAATATTTTTATTTCTATAAAATGCAAAAAATTTTTTATATTGTGGACAATACTGAAAAACTATTGGATAAATTCATGCACCCTTTTAAAGTTTGTAGTTGTAATTTTTTTGCAAATATCTCAGCTATTATTTTGTTCGTCCTAAATTCTGCCTTCTTCTTTTCTTCAGCCAACTTGTTTGTTACCTCTGGAAGTCGTTTATAGAATTTTTTTGTTTGCTTCTTCATTTGCGCAGTTGTAAATAACTTTAAATCTGAAACATGAGGGTAAAATTCAATGCAGACATAAGCAAATAAAAGCTCATTTTTAATCTATTTAAAATAGTTTCTTTATTTTCAATAATAAAGTGAAAGATTTAATTTATATTTAACATTTAAAAATTTTATTTCATTGCCTTTGAAATAGGTTTATGCCAGAACAATCTGTTCCGAATTTAGACCGGCTAAAGTAAAATTACATTACATTTGGATTCTCTCTGTTGAAAACACTTATTTGTTAATTGTTCTATAAAAATTTATATTGAACACTGCAATCAAACATAAGTAAATTTATCGATTTTTATGAATAATAAGACAATCAACTCAAACATATCGTTAGAAATGCAGTCATCATAGTTAAAAATTTCTATCCAGCCATTACTATATGACTATTTAAAAATCTATCTCCAACTATTTCGATGCAAACCTACACTTTCAAGTTCAAGACCACGTATATCAGAGCTTTTATATTGTAATATACGCTTATTCATGATTGAATACCTTACCAGGATACTTTATTCGGTTTTCAAATTTTTTCTTCATAAGATTCGTTATCTTGATGGGTCTTAAAATTTTTTGTTTGTGATTCCATTTGTTAAGGACTGCTTCTTTTTACGCATAAAATTACATCGGTTTTCTTTTATGAAAGTGTGTACTTGTTTAAAAGTTGCAAAACTTTTTCATTCCCTAAAATTCCAAATAAAAAAGGTTTTGACCGTTTCAATAAAGACATATTAACCTGTATTATTTTCAGGAATGTTGCATTGGGATATAATTTTATTTAAACACTCGATTCGTTTAAAATGTCTTTCTGCTCTCTCCCTGCTTTTCTCTTGAATGATTCTCCTTCTGCATTCAGCACGAGCATACAGATCTGGTCTTTTTACCGTTAAACATTCCTAAAACGAAAGTTCAACACATTATAATAATAAATTTCACTTTAAATGTTAATGTAATAGTTATATAGACATCTAAATTAATGTTACTAGTCAAACCTGCAAGGTTAAACGCTTGGGACCCTTTTTTTTCTCTTCCCTTTCCAATTCAGATTTAGTCATATATTCTCTTTTGTTGAAATTATGGTACTCAATGTCCTTAGTTTTATATGCATGAGCATTTTTTATATTTTTCAGCTTTAGTCCGGCATGAAACCGACAAGGCCTGTTTGCGGGAGAAATTTTTGGTGGCGATTTTGGCTCTATCGTCTTTTCCTCATTACTACATTTTTTCACATCTGTTCTGTCTTTTCCAATTTGACCTTCTTGCTTTTCCTTTAATTTTACTTGATCAATTCCTGTATATTGATCTTTACATGTAAGGGTTAATTTATCAGGTGATTTTTGACTGTATGCTACATTTGAAATGTTTTCTTTTTCTGATACCTCAGTCTTTTGTGAACACTGTTGCAGGGACGTAGAAGCAGATGGATAATGAGTAAATTTATCTTTTTCATTTGATTTCATACAATGGCAGCACGTACATTCATCTGAAAATTCTTTTTTCCCCATTTTAGACTGGTATTGGTTTCTGGTTGATTCTCCGTAATTGTTGTGATTGTGATAGGTACGATCTTCATTTAAATTACAATTATCTTCCACGTCCAACGCAGATCTTGCTGAGAGAATTTCAGGCCTACATCCAAAATCTTTTCGTACAAATTCATCATCAGAGAAATTTTCTTGACAAAAAGAATTTGTAGGCTGAAAATTTGGCGAATTCAGTCTTTGGTTTTCGATATTATTTTCATAGCAATTGCATTCTTTTCGACCTTCGTCCTTGAATGACATAGGATATTTTTTTCTATTTAGAATTTGTCCATTGTCCAATATATAATTTTCAACTGCGCTTTTAGATCGTTCAGATAAAGCAGTTGGCCTATGTCCCTTACATTCACTGCAACAATTACACTGATTTGACTGAGTTAATCTCTCCTGTGAATAGCTTCTTCCACTGATGTCTTCATTGTTGGTATCTCGTCCACCCATTCGGGAGTTTCTTTGATGAGATGAACGTTGCCTTTTATCTTCTTTACAGACTTTCCTAATAGGGACTGTTATTGTTATCACCTATGAATGCAAATAATTATTTAATATTTTTTGAGTCTTACTTTCTTAAAAATATTTTTCTTGATCTCGTAGATATAGACATTAAAAGCAAAATAATATAAAATGTCTACTGTAACTTTAAAGGAGTAAAGTTCGAAATGCTATTTTAATATGAAAGAGAAGTGAGTTCAAAAGTGATAAAGTAATAGAAAACAACTTTATTATTTAACATCAAAATATTTTTTGAATAAGTTTATTATTTATAGATTTTAATTTTTATTTCACTACATTTTCAAAATTTTAATTTGAAACTTATTTTTGATACTTACTTTTATTGAATCCTTATCGTCATTTGGTTCAGAGGAAATTTCTGATGTCTCTTCTATTTGTAAAAAATAATTCCTCGGTTGATCGTCTACATCCTTTTCGCTTCCCCTGCGATTCTTACAGCAGCAAGGAATTTTTTGATCGAATTTCTTAATTTCTGAAGTTTGAAATGCTGACGGGTACCTTTTTTCAATCTGGTTTTTAATTTGATTTGAATTTTTTGCTTCGGCAGAATTTCTGTTCTCGAAAGGAACTTTTATTTGATATGGAAATTTTTCCTCCGTTTTTTGTTTTATTTCGGTAATACATTTATCTTCTGAAAGTAATTTTTGATTTTCAGTTCTTTGTTTCTTTTCAGATATGTATTTGGTTTCTTGATAGTTGTCAGAGTTGCTTATTGATGGATTTTTGCAGTTACAACATGTGCATGCTTTCTTTTCCGTTTGCGACGAACGCTCTTCATATCTCTTTTTACAGATACAGATTGTGCTTCTTCGATGATGATTACTAGTTGTCGATTTCATGTGACATGAACAAGTAGCACAAACCTGTGTTTCGAAATTAGAATGTCGATACATTTGACAATCACAATCCCTTATATTGACAGTGCAAATACTTGTCGGAGCGACATCAACACATGTTTTCTTAATTGAACAAATTGGTACATTTTTTTTACAAAGGCAACACTTTATTCTTTTATAACATTGACATTTTTTACAGGTATTTAACAAATTGCAACTGTCACATCGTGGAAGAGGTTCCGCATGGCAATTACACTGACATTTTTCAAAGTTGTTCGATGTATCAGAAGAAAGCTGAGATTGCTCGTGTTTTGATGACTCTTTTGAATTCATAACATTTGATTTAAAACTCTCGCCAGCTGAAATTTCTTTAAATATCGATTTATCAATCTCTTGAATATTTGATTCATTAGATCCTTCGCTGTTAGTTAGTGAATTTATCTCAACTGGTTTTGTTAAATTCGTTTCAGATTCTCCATTATTTTCAGCAACGTTGAGAGACGAATTATTTCTCATATAGTTTTCAGTTTGTAAGCAACTACAGTGATTTTCTCTGCATTTTACACATTTACACAAAACTTCGGAATGTTTTATCGTACTGACGTATGGTACATCGTTTAGGTCATCGTTGAAGCTGTGATAAGAGGTACCAACATCTTTTACTGCATTATTTTGTTCAGTTTCGCTACTTCGATCTGATCCAAAACAGTGCTCGGACAATTTCAAAGGAGAATTTGACGATGCTCGGCTCGAAGATCTGCAATTAAAGGAACTCTATAAATGTATTTTTAATTCGTTAACAAAATTCAATACTTTGAAAAAATTATTAAACAAAATTTAAGTCATAAAATTCTATCCAAAAATTTGGGATGCAAACGGCCAAACAGAAACAATATGATGCATTTTTATAACATCCAATTGAAGCAATTATTTCGAAATAAAAAATAGATCTCATAGACTGAAGGTTATGGAATAAAGGAATTATCTATATTAAAGAAACTGGTAATAATAATCAAGCGACTTTTTTCTTAACATTTACTGTATTAAATCAAGATGATAAAAGTGTTTGTCCTTCCTTTAATTTTAATACATGAATAATTTACTTTTAAACTTTAACATAACAGAAGGAGCTAAAAAAAATATATGGGCAATTTATATATAAAATATGGAAACAAAAAAGTAAAATACAATTTTATTATAAATTTAAAAAAAAATTATAAGAAAAACATTTATTTAGATTTAAAAAAAGTATACAGACTGCTAATAAAATTGGTATTAACGGTCAACAAAATTTTTCTATCTTGCGGAGAAATGTTAGAATTACTTTCCATCTTTGGAAATAAGCAATTTAGTAGTTAAATTTGAAGACAAATAGCGTTTTTAACTATGAATAAATATGATTGATTTAAATCAGTCATGAGAACTCAAAGAAATTCTGATCATTGATCAGAAATCAGTATCTGATTTCCTTTTATAAATTGTATTTCAAATCAAATCATAGAGAAGGCAATAAATAATTGAACTTAAAAAAATATGTCTGTTTTCCTATTAAATGTTTATAAAAGTATAGATCACGTATTTTCATATATTTATATAAATATATCATAAATTACAGTTTTACCGATCTTTGTAGAAAAATTATTATTCTTATTCAGTTTTTAAATATACAATCTTAAAAATCTAAAACCTGTCCATAATAAAAATTAGCCTACCGATTTTTTTTTATTTTCAAATCCCGAAGATGAACATGTACTCCGACAGGAAAAGTGGTGACCAAAGGCATATTTTTTGTTCTGCTTAATGACAATGACATGCCGAAATGCCCGCAATTTGAGTCTGAGTCTGGTACTTTTGACAATTCTTTAACCTTTCCTAAAGCAGAATTTTCTGATAAATCCAGCGACTTTCCTTTAAATATTAAGCCTTTTTTCAAAACAGGATTATCCGCTGAGGCCGGGATACGGGGCAAAGAATCAGTTAGTATTGTTCGCAGAATATTTTCCCTTAATGTATCAACGACTGATATTTCTTGATTAGATTCAGTCAAATAATGATGCCTTTTCTTCCGCCGGACCATGGATTCTAAATCTTCATGCTTCTCCAATAAACTGAAACAAAATATTAATCAGAATTCAAAGGTTCAATAATTTTCTTTTTAAATCCAAATTTTAAATAAATTAATTGTGTGACAATATATGTCAAAAATACATATGTTAAATAATATAAGATAAGATTCAATATAATAATCACATTGAAGTACTATATGTAATATTGAAATAACTATAATCGAACATTTAAGTAATTATTTTTCTTCCAATTCTGTGTCAATTTATCTTTCTACATTATTTACCTTCTCAGCATATTGAGATGACTGATTTCATTTTCAATCCATTTTATTTGTTGTTCTTTTTCTTCGTTCACTTTTTGTTCTAAATGTTTTCGTTCGTTGTAGAATTTATTTGATTCAGATTTCATAGTATCCGTTTGACATGCAGTCGAAATATCATTCAAGCTTTGTCTCTTTTCCTGTATTTCTGGTTTTGAGTTATTACTGATATCGGACTCTTCTATAAATTTAACTTCACAAGACACCTCTTTTGTTTCAATTGCATTAACATTTTTCGCTACGATTTAAATAAAAAAAGTTTGATACATTAAAGAAGCATTTAAATTATTTAGCCACTACATATAAATGTTCGTAAAAGAAACAATTTATTTCATTTAATGATAAATATTTCTTACAAATTGATATTAGTTTAAAAATTTATCCAACCAATATTTTCGTTTATAAAATAATTTTTTTTGCTTAATTACCGGATTTATGTTTATTTTGAAAACCATAAAAAAGTATATTATCGATGTTCACAAATATTTTAGTAAGGCATCCATTGTTACAACAAATTTTCTCAATTAAGAGTAATAAAACAAATGTTGAGCTTGTTACAACGTGTTAACTACAATTTCATTTGCATGACAGGTGGGCGTCTTGCTTAAAAAATTCATGAGCTAGGTGCATCATTATAGGGGAAAGAATTAGTTTTGAATTATCTTCTCTTATTTAAAAATATATAAAATATTGTTCAAAATACAATATAAAAATAATTATTGAACATAATTTTTATATCAAGAATCAATATTTACCTTTTATATGAATCGATATATTAACGATTAAATTCTAAAATACTGAAATATTTTAAATTCATATTCGGAAATAAATATTAAAAATAAATTTTTATGATAAGCAATAAAAGCTTAAATACCTTCACTATGGCAAGACATTTCAGGTACTTCTTTCTTTGTAACAGATTGCAACATAGAATTCGTAATTTTTTGAAATAGCATATCTTTTTCATGTAATCTAGAAACAACCATTTCCAATTCAGTCAAATTATTATCCAGAGTCTTAATCTGATCTGAATTTTGAAGTATGCTGTCAGAACTTTCCAGGCATATGGTCTTTCTACTTTCTGATTCTTCAATTGGATTATCCAAATGAGGTGACGAATGAGTCTGATTTGATTGGAATGAACCGCCAGAATTCATATTCTGCTCTGATTCACTAAATGATTTCTCCGGAAAAAGTTTATGTTCCTCGTAAAGGTGTCCTGTGCATAAAATTTAAGCAATATTTTTTTTTAACAATAATTTTGCATTTTTACAATCTTAAAGAAAATTAAGTAGATGAATAATTCAAACGCTTAATAAAAAAAACTAAATTTACCTGGTAAATATTCAAAGCTTAGAGCTCTTCCCACTATGAAATCTTGATTTTTTGAATTTCGTTGAATTCCTGGAACCCAACTATGAGCGGTTTGAATACTACTGGATAGGCTATCAGTTAAAACCAAGTCCTTATCACTTGTTAAATTTTCTGAAATTTTTAACTGAGAATTATCCCTTGATATTTCATCGGAAAATTTTTCTTCCTGAGGCTGCCATTCTTTAACAGATCCCTTTCTCCTTTTACCTTAAAATAAAAAATTATTAACAGTAATATTCAATTTAAGCTCATTTACTGATGTTATCCATTTATTTATAGTACTAAGGTTTATACCTAAAGTACCATTCATTATAATTATTGAACTTTAATAATAATAATTATAATATTAACTTTTAATGAAAAAAAATTAAACATTACCTTTCCGTTCTCTTTTTTTTTGAGAATCATCCTTATCGACCTTCGTAAAATGTGGACTATACTGACAACTAACTTCTTTCTTTAGAGAAAAATCTGCTGGGGCGTTTCTTTCGAATTCCATTTTTGTTTTAAATGTATTTTTAGTAATAGCATCTCGTCTATCATACTCTAGAAGTTGACTTTGAAAATATTTTTCTTGTATTATGTTTCTGTCAATAACATCTCCATGTTCTTTCAATAACTCACTTGTTAAAACCATTTTCTTCCCATCATCTGAAAGCTGAACATCACAGCTGCCAAATATTAAACTATCACTTTTTTTCGACCCATTTCTTTTTGATGTATTTTCTTTAAAAAACGTATTAGAGCAATAGCTTTGTCGTAGGGAATCATCCGTTAATTCTTCTATTTTTTTATTTTCTGAGAAATTTTCTTTATCTTCAGGATCGGTTTTTCTTTTTTCAGCTTCTTCATGAGATATCTTGTGATAATCATCACATTCATCAAAAGATTTTAAATTAAAATTGTCATCTACATGATCAATATTTTCTACTTCAGATTCTCTATTTTTTTCATAGTTTGTCAACATCTTTTTTAGAACGGAATTTTTATAATTTTCCTGCTGAGTTCGGTTCTTTTGAGATACAAAATTTGATTTGTTTTTAAGAACTTTTTCTTTCGCTGTTTCAACTTCTTTTGCAGCCGTAGCACAATGAAAATTCGGCAGGGAAGTTACGGCAGAACCAAAAAATTGAGTGCTTTTTGTATTTTGTTGTTCTGGAAATGCAATTTCTTTTGGATGTGCTAAATGTTTAGGGAGTGAAGAATTTATAACGGGAACTTGAATACATTTTGAACATGACCAAATTAATTTATTCTCGCGATTTTCCCCTGTTATTTCAACTTTATCAAGATCCTTCATTTCTCTGCTTTTATTTGTTGCACTTTCTTTATCTCCGACTTGACTGGAAGCAGCACTGCATCTCAGACTTTCAAATGCTAAAATACATTTCGACTCATATTTCATTTCTGTTGTCTGAACTGTCTGATCTGAAAATGTCTTAGCGATGCTCATAGATTCTGAATTTTTAATTATTTTGTCGTCCCTCGTTTCAGTTTGAATTGAACTCGAAGGCAATTCCGGGACCTGAACAAAATTTTCTCGCAAAAATTCAGAATCTGACATTCTCTGCGATTTTCTAGAAGTTGGTTCTTTTTTATTGATATTCTCTTCCAAAATAAGCTTTGTTTTCGCTTCATGTCGATTTTTCTCATCGTCCGTGAGAGCTTCTTTTTCAGATTTTGGTTTAGCCTTTTTTACAATTTTGCCCTCATTTTTTTGATAAAAAACTTTACTTTTATTATCAGGTTTTTTTGAATACTTTGCAATATCGATAATTGTGTTGATTTTATCTTTCATTCGCGATGTCAGATTTACCCCTTGAAAACATTTTTCTTTTCTCTTTTTTAGCTTTTTCATTCTAGGTGATGTTGTCTGAACAGTTTTATGTCTATCTGATGATTCAGATATATCAGATTCTTCACTTTTGGAAATATTCTTAGGTGGTAATTCCAAGTATTCAAATAACGTATTAACATAAGTACTTTTATCTGAAACTGCCTGTGGATAAATTTTTTCCATTTCTAGAAGACTAGACGTCGAAAGTGTATAATCGATTTCTGTTTTCTTTCGATCAATAGAAGAAATATTTTTCTGTTCCTTTTCATCCTTTATGTTACTGAACGCAGAGCCTAAATCTTTCGTATTCTTTGGCGTCGTTTTAAGAGCTATAAATAAATATTTTAAAAAAATCATTGTTTATAAAAAAACTCACATAAAAGTTAAAATAAGGAATCAAAATTCAGAAAATTTCGAGATGATCTCTTTTATTAATAAAATTATTGTGTTTCATGAATCATAATAATTTTATTAAAATAAACATTTATTTATCTGAGGGATTGGAAAATTGAAATTAATTGTTTGTTAAGTGCCATAATAAATTTTCTAACATTAAATAGCGAAATCATGAATTTAACAGATAAAATAATCAACATAAGTTTTAAACTAAGAGTAAATTGGAAAAAATATTTTTCATAGAATGAAATTATTCCTACAATTTTTAATAATGAAAATCTTACTCTTAACAGTTGTCTTCGTATCAGAGATTCCATCTTCAATAATTGATTTTGTTATTAAATTCTCTAATCTTTCTTTTTTTTTAAGATTTGGAGCGTCACATTTTGCTTCAACTTTTTCCACTGAGACTGATTCTTTTTCCTTATTTGTAATATTGTTATCGGATAAATTAGTTTTCTTCAAACTTGAATCTATTTCATTAATATTAATTTCTTCAAAAATCGTTTCTGAAGGTTCTTTTGAAAAATTCGATGTATTTAAATTTTTTTCAAGTTTTTCATTACTATTTAATCCTCTAAGAATTATTCGCTCGATAGTGCTTAAGTTTTCTTTTGAAATATCCAAATTTAAATATCCAACATCGGCTCCACTATCCCATTCTAATTTTTTCCCACTAGTACTGGAACTTGGAGACATTCCCAGAATATTCGAAATAATTGAATCATTTTCTTGCATTGATAGAGAAGTAAATTCCTGGTTTTGAGAAGCCAAAAGTGCAGTATCTAAAAGTGAAATAATAAAATTATAATTTATAACCGTCATACGGAATAGAAACTTTTTTTTGAATATTTTTTGCTTTTTTTTTTAAAATTGAAACTCTAGTTTTTGAAATATTTGGCTTTTAATTCTGGATTTTAAAGATTATTTGAAGTAAATATCAGTATATGTTATTTATATATGTTTAATTTATTTGTCTGCTACGTATTTACCAATGCTACAAAATGTGATTAATACGAACTTAATAAATTTTTAAATGCATTGTATATATTATAAGGTTAAATTAGGATTTGCTAAAGCTTAAATGAAAACTTTTTTTTTTATTTATATCGAGTTAAAAAATCGAAACGTAAAATATAAAAAAGGAATTAAATGAATGAAATATTCTTTCGATAAATATTATAATTCATACCGTTCCATATCCTAAATGTATGAAGACATATTTCACAGAAATTTTTTCATTTTATATATATTTCGTTCATACTTATATTTCATTGTTTCATGATTTAGATACTTATACATAAAAAATATAAATATGTATTCTCACCTTTAGTTTTACAAGGACTTCCAGAATTCACGTATCTAATGGGCTCATTCTTTTGTATTTCTGACCAAGAATCACATGATTTCGATCTTGTATTTTCGCAAGATGATAAATCAAACTGAACAGATTTACCAGTTTGACCTTTCACTTCATCAGAAGAATTATTCAACAGTAGCTTTTGAGAATCATCACTGCTGTGGAAACTATCTTCTTTTTTTTCTTTTACCCTATTCTCACTTTCAACTGATTTTGAGCTTTCCCCCAGGTTCTTTTTGTCAAGTAAATCCATGTCGTTGAAATTTTGCATAATTATTATTCCACCGCTTTGATAAATTTTTATGTCTTTAGCACTTTCAGATGAAGAACTCTGTTTATCTACAACCTCATTACCTTCTTTTTTTCTCAACACTTCAGATACCTTAGGTTCCTTAAAATAATCAGTGTCAGCCAAAAACAATGTATCCGAGATTTTGTTTTCCGATTTTATTACCTGTTTATCCTTATCCACTGATTCATTCTCTAATTCGTAGCAGTTTGATAAACTATCAACTGAAGTATAATGACGATATGATTCTATATTATATTGGCGAATTGGTCTCTTTTTGAAATAACCTTCACCTGGAAGGGGTTTTAAGAATACATCATTGGATTGATATTTGGATTTTTTGAAATATTTTCCATCTCGAAAATCATATCTGGGAATATAGGCACGAGGCTTGAATCCACATGTGGAAAGATTTCCTTCGGATCGAGAATTATTTCCTCCTCGATATGGAGTACTCGTATATTTCTTATTTGTGAACAATCTCGGTATTTCTCTTAAATGAGCAGAAAATTTTTCAAAGTTATCCAAAACATTTTCCATTTCATTAACGATTGATAAATCTTCATTTCTACTCATTCTAATGATTTCCTTGTTTTCATCAAGGGAAGAAATTAAGGATTTTTTTTCATCTATTTCAAATTCATTTTTAGTCCATTCTTCAAAAGCTGATAAATTTCCAGCAGGTAATTCTTTCAAGTTTGAAGTTGACTCAATTTTTTTGTTTTCTAATGAATCTAAAAATGAATAAAATTGTAACTTAAAACTAACTCTCTTGTTTGACATGAAAACAATTCTTGATTCTACTCAAAATCTAATTTTGTAAATGTGTTCAAAAGCAATTATTTAGAAGTGAAAAAAATTTATTCTATTCATTCTTTATGTTCCGCATATCAATATTCAAATAAATGATCTTCATAACTAATTTTAGAGAAATAATTTATAGGTCTCACTTACCTCCAGATGGCATTATTTGCAATAAATTTGTTTCTGATGATGGACTGCATGATTGTTTTTTATCATTTACATATATTTCAAAATCGGAGGCTGGATTTCCGGCAACTGAAATATTGAACCCCAAGTGTATGACATTCGAGTCATCGCATTTATTATTTATATTTTTCTTATATTCAGAAAATTGGGACATCTGAAAATATTCAATATGACATTATAATTCCATCACTAATTTTGATGTTTTAATCTTTAATGTTATTTCTTAAAAAAAAACTCATTTATACATCAGGATCAAGTAGACTTTGTATTTTGATAATGTCTTGTTTTAAAATATTCTCATTATTTTCTTAATATTAAAATAAACTAAATCCACACTATCATGAATTCTGGGATTCAAGTATAGTGCACAACATCTTCCAAGAATGTGCAAAAAAACAAAATGTTATCATATTTCTTCCTATAATTTCTTAATTTAAGCAAATATTAAAATTCATCTATTGAAAAATAATTTTGATTTTATTTGAATAATTGCAATTTGTTCATTAATGTTAACAAAAAGTTAAATTATTTAACAATTTTTTTAACTAGATATTAGAACTTTAGAACTCAAATGTGTCATTGCATTTATGTGAATGTGAGCATCAGAAATGAAAAGATTAAATATATTTTTTTTTCTCCTGAAAAAAATCCATTCTCATATGTTTCATATCTAGTTTGTAATGTGTCTAAAAATTATGAGAAAATATTACAATTAGTTCTCCATTAACAAAAAAAATACTATGTATCACATTAAAAATTATTAATATGGGTTTTTAAAGGATACTACTTTATAATTAAAAAAGTAAAATTAATATTCAGATAATCTGAATTGAAATATAAAATAAACACATATGAAATATGTGGATAAAATGCATTTTCCACTGATTTTTACATCATTCCAACTAAAATAGTAGATATAATATAGTAATCATCATATTTTTCAGCATTCTCGTTGTTTACATTATTATGAAATTATTGAAAGAAATGTTATTAGAACAGTAAAATTAGTATAGTTATAATGCAAACAAAAATTGCATAATTATATCTATCATTAATCAAAGAATACTATAATTTAAGAAGTGGATTATTTTCATTTTAAAATAAAAAGGTCTTAAATTTTATTTGAACAAGAAATCATTAAGTAATAAATTATTTACAAAATGAGTATATTAATAATTAAAATAAAAACAAACAAATCAGCAGGGGAAGATCAATCAAAAAAATTGGGAATAAGATATATACAATAACACAAAAAGTATGGAAATCTTTTTAAACTTTAATTGAATTTGTGAAAATATTTTGTATAATTTAATTTGAAAATAAAGCATCAATAATATTCAAATAAATATATAAATAACAAATATGTTTCTAATCTTTAATTAAATTTGTTTTATAATTATCAATCAATTTATAAATTATTATGATAGTTTTAAATTACAAAAATGTATAAAAAAAAGTAGAGCGGGAAATAAATACCTTTGTTTACATCTAATTAATTACATTTTGTATTATGAAAATATTTAAAGATTGCAGAAGCATATGATACTTCATATTTTTAAATTTAAAACTGCATAAAAAATGAAAAAAGTATTTAAAGGTAGCCAGGAAAAAGAAACATTATTTAACCATATATATTACATTTTAACAAAAATTTTTGCAACGGACTTCACATTAGAATTTTATGTCGCTTAGTAACTAAGCCTCCTTACTTCATTATGATAATATTTTCGTGAACAATCTAGGAGGTACTCAAGAACGAAATTTAAAGATGGATCGCTGGTGTAAACATGAAGTATTGAAAAATAATTTCTTTTATTTACGTGTTTTATTTTCTTGAGTTAATTTAATTTATAACATGATTCTGACGAAGTTTTTTCTTATTCCCGGCAGAATGTTTTAGAGAAATTATAACGAAAAGAAGTTTAAAAATTTAAATTTCTGAATTAAGCAGTGTTCTGCTATTTTAAGGATTATATTTGAGATTTATAAAGTAATTACAAAAAAGCATACGAAATGCAGCATAGAAGACGGGGTAGTTTTACATATGTCAGTCCATGCGTCAAATATATGATATTTCATCTTAATTTTTTATTCTGGGTAAGTTTCCGACAAATTTTTTGCAGTTACAACCAGAAACATGATTCATATGCAGTATAGATGTGATGTCATACCTCCTATATATTATATTACAAACTTTAATTTAACATGTGGGTGGATGACCTAATTTTAAAAGACTAAAAGAATTTTTTAAGCTTCTTTCTGATTATATTAATATCGTTTTCGTTAGTTCATTAAAAATTTATACATTTAAAATTTGTTTCAAATATCCACTTGCAGATAAACTTTAGACTATGGCTTCAGTATAAGTAATAACATATAGTACGAAGATTCTGATTTCCTAGTTTGTGCTGAGCAGGTATCACTACATAGTTATTTGAATAATATTATTATCTAAAAATTATTAGATTGTCCATGAAATTTCTTTTGATTTAGTAAGAAATAGAAGTTGTAAAATTTTATTACTTCTGAAAACTTATTGAATTATGTGGACATATGTTTATTATATACATTATGTTGACTTTCATCCAACAGCTTTCATAACGCTATATTTCTGAAAGTTCTGAGGTTTGTGACTAAAATTTTGATTTGAAGTGTATTTTTGATCATTTTTTTGAATTTTACTTTTTATCATACAGAGGTTTTTTCTAAGGGAAGAAATATATTACTTATTTTTTTAAAAAGTAATATCTAGAAGGGGAAATTTTTGGAGAGTGTGAAGAATGTGATAAATTTTCAATATGAATACAGTATTTGCTATGGCTAAAGTCGCAATTAGAAACTCTTATGTTGATACGTTTGCGATAGTTCGTTGAACTGCTCATAATAAGCTCAATCTACAATCCAACAATTCTACAATCCACCGAGCAACTAATTTTTCTAGGGTAAAGAATATAATTTGCCACAGTTGTCTCCCACCTTTAGTCAAAAGATGTACATCGAGCGTTCTCACGTAAACATCCATCCTTCTCCTCTAATAACTGGTCCTTTATTTTATATCGCTGAAGAAGAAATGATACGTGGAAATAAATCTGATATATTTCTCATTGTCGACTCATGAAAGATATATGCGTAAGCATATTTGTCGGACATTGTTTGCGGTATATTTGAAGAATCAACTATTTCACAGTAAGTGAAATAGTTATGATTAAAATAGTGAATAAACTATTACACTTACACCTATAATTTTATTATGCTATATAAATATAATTATATTTATATTAACGGCTCCTATAATGCTTATATCTTAGTCGAGGACAACAATGTTCTTTTTTCCGCATTAAAACAACCTGTTTTCGTACACCTTAAAGCAGTTGCATTATTCTCTGAACGCAAATACAAGCAACCTCATTCTCATGAATTATATAAATCTCAAATTTTTTTAAATTTTATTGTATATTTGTAGGCATGTATAAAAAATTTTTTCTTCCATACAAAAAATTTTTGATAGAAAATTGATGAAAATGATACAAGTGAAATATCATACCAAAATTCGTTACAAGCTTCATTATTAGGAGATTTATTTATCTCGTTAAGGGATTTACGGGACTGTTGTTCTTTAAACTTTTAATTTGTAACTGTAACAAATAAGCAATTATATATCTATTATAAGTTGAGTTTTGTTTTTGAACCATCAACTAATATTAAAATGCATTATTACTTGATTCATAATCAAACTGAATCCAAGAATAGTTTTATAAACTTTATATTTCTGTTTTGTCAATATGATCATAGGTTAATAATCTGTTTTCAGTTATTTGGTGGTTTGCTCATAGGAGTGGGATTGTATGCATTTGTTGATAATTGGCAAGCAAATGGCTTAGTAAAAGTTGAAACTATTTATGATATAGTACTAAATACTTCATTAGTTGTAATTAAGGCAGGTGCTGTTATCTTCATAGTGTCATTTGCTGGATGTGTTGGTGCATTGAGGGAAAATACTTGTCTCTTAAAATTTGTAAGTTTTTTTTATAAACCTTGATACAACTATCCAGTAATGTTCATTATATTGTTTATAAGCATAAAAGCTTAAAACTATAAGGATTATTACAATATATGAGCAGTTACTAAATAATATTTAATAATTTGCAACTTGTTTCTTGCTGTTTGTTCTTAAAATTGTGTTTTTATTTCAATCAATTTTATTTTCAGTATTCATTATGCTTATTAATTTTCTTTCTTCTTGAAATGGCCCTAGCCATTATTGGTTTTGTTTTTCCACATGCTATGAACAACTTGGTAGAAGAATCTTTCACAGACAAAATAATTCACACTTACAGAGAAGATCCTGATCTTCAAAATTTAATAGATTTTGCCCAACAAGAGGTAAATTATTTTGTTATATCTTAATATTTGGCTTATATATTTAAATATTTTACTTGATATATTTATAATTATATATAATATAATCAAAATTGTATATTGCATAATTATATATAATCAAAAATTGTAAAGCTTATGGAAAAAATGGAAAAGATTTGATATGGTGAAGATATTGTCTATTTGATCAAACATATAATTGTAGGTGCAGAATATTTATTATCCAAAGAATTGAAAATAAATTTAGTGATTATATATATTAATTTTTATATTATACATTTGAAATTTCTTTGTAGATATCAAGAATATGGATCTAATATATATTTTTTAAATTAAAAAACTTATGTAAAATTGTTTGCATTTGTTAAGTCAATTTAACAAGAAAGAAGAATATAAAATTATAAAATTATAAAATTAGAAGTAAACAGTAATTCAATTTAACTTCATACACTTTATTTTGATCTATTAATTGCAGTTTCATTGTTGTGGTCTGAGCTCAGAAGGTTATATGGACTGGTCAAAGAATGAATATTTTAACTGCTCTTCACCTAGTGGGGAACATTGTGGAGTGCCATTTTCATGTTGCATTAATGCCAATGACATATCTGTAAGTTCAATCATAAAATTGTTAAAATTATCTTGCAAATTGTTTTACAAAATGAAAAATGAATAATTAAAATTCTAATGATTGATTTCCTATTCATTATAAATATATTGAATATATAATCTAGTTTGTAATTAAGTAATTTTTTTGCAGAGTGGATTAGTAAATTTTATGTGTGGGTACACTGTTCAAAAACTGGGAGTGGTTGAAGCAAGTAAAAAAATTTACACTTCAGGATGTATAGAAATTATAAGAGCTTGGGCAGAAAAAAATCTTTATATGTTAGCAGGAATAGCATTAGGAATTGCCTTATCTCAGGTATGCCTTTTGCACATTTCATTAACCTGCTCTAATTTAGTATTGATTCTTTAGTGATTATGTTAAATAATACAACATAAAAAATTGTTTAATCCTACATTAAAATCTTGTTGTGTTATAACTTACAATTTCCAAATTTTTTTACTTTGCAGCTTTTTGTTATTTACCTTGCTAAAACTCTAGAAGGCCAAATTGAACTTCAAAAATCCAGATGGAATTCATGAAATAAGGCTGTTTATACAGTAATAATACTGCCTCATGGTCAAGTTTTTAAGGAATTGATATCATAAATAGTGTTTCCAACTTTTTATAATGCTTATATCCATCCTTAATGGCTTCCAATCCTGATAGAAATAATAATAATATTTATACCAATAACAAAAATAATAATAAAAATAGTTTCTGCTAATACAAGATGAATTAGTTACTGTATTGTATAAAAGTGAATAAATACTTATTATTCTTGATAAACTACTGATGTTATTCAGTAATTCAATTATATAATATTTAAATGGGGTTCAGGTAAAGATATTATTCTAATAAAAAAATCCATCTAATAATGAATAATATAAAAATAATAGTTTCACTTAATTGTTAGATCATTTAGTATAAAAGCAATCTAAATTAATTTTTATTTTTTGTAAAATTTTCTAGAAAATAAACAGATGATTTGCAAATTATATCATTTTATAATTAATTATCAATAAATTAAAATTTTCAAAATTAGGGCACAATTTTTTTATATGGCTTGTTCGCTTCAAACTGTAAATATATATCTTGAATTTTTCCTAAATTAAATTTATTCCGCTTTTATAATAAGTCTAAATGATATACTGCCTAAAATCGATTGAATAAATTTATAATTAATTATATAAAGGCTATATGTTAAATAATTTTTTAAAAAATTCGTGACTGAGTATCTTTTCTAGTTATGTTGGAAAAATAAAATGATTTATAAAATTATTCTACGTTATTCAAATTATTTATTTTGTGGTGGATTTCTCTAGTGAAATAATTTACTGCACCAAAACAGCATGCAGAAAACATTTTGATTTTCTTAAATCATACATATTATTTCGGCAAATTTTTGCGACAAGTCTGTTAATCCTTTATTTGTTTTGCATTGGATCTTGAAATCCCAATATGAACTCCTTTTCAACATAAAAAAACTGAATAAATTATGTTCTGCCAAAAGAAATTCATTTGTCTTACATATTTAATATTGGGCTCGGAAGCCTTTCGCTACATTCATGTCTTCTATGTTTTCATTATATAAGTTTAAGTCTTTTAATCGTTTTTTTCTTGATTAATCAGTATATTTGAAGAAATTTTCATTTGATCTTTATCATTCTTATTAATTTTTCATTTGTTGAATTAATTTGTAACTTAATTTTTTTAATAGTTTATCTTTTACTTAAGTGAAAACTACATTTTTGTTACATTTTTTAATTAGTTAAGAACATTATTACATACGTTTAGTAGTGATATTCCAACATATAAAAGATATATTTCGGCTTAAAAAGTAGCCTGCATAGGAAAGAAATTATTTTAATAGAAAAAAAGAAGTTATTTAATAAGTTCAATAAGTTGGTGTAAAAAAATAAATATTTCATTTTAAAACATTAAGATTATAATTTTGATTTAAGATTGATGTTATAATTACAGAAATATCATTAAAAAATTTATGTAATTTTATATAACTAATTTAGCATATTGGTGCAAATTTACTGAATATCACCGCTTCATATGTTTAATAATGAATTATTTTTTTATTATTAATATTATTGCAGTTTCATTCCACTTACAATTGTAATAAATAGTTTTTATCATAATTGTTATGTTATATATAATAGTTTAGTTATTAAGGATAAGTAAAAGGACCAATGATTCAAAAACTTTTGTACAAAAGCAAATAATTCAAATAAGAATTTTTCGTTTTGTTTAATCAGGCAATTATCAAAAAAAAATATTAAGTTAATTGGAAGGGAGTAAATTTAATTTTTTAAAGGAAGTATTTTGTTCCTTGGGGAAGGGGGACACAATTATGTTTCCAAAATGTTGAGTATACTTTGAATTGAATAAAAAAAAGTAATTAAAAAATATTGTGGGGAACGTCTACAAGTATGGTTCTTCGTACAAATTAAACTTTTTTAAGACTTTAAATTTAATAATTTGAAAAAATAAAATCCGCAATAATACGATTTGAGATCAATAAAAAATGATTGGAACATTGATGTTATAAGAAACAAAAACTAATAATTTAATTCCCCTATTCGTTATTTAACTGCATTCCAGCGTTAGAACAAAATTTTTATGTATATAACTTTTAATTGTAATCAGTCTAGACCTAAACAAACGATATTTTTTCAATGATTTGTAAATTAAATTGATCATTTATTTTTTTAATATTATAATTATAATTTAATAGGTCAGCTCTTGTAAAACTTTTGAAATGTTCTCTGATTATGATTTATGCATAACATACTTAAATGTAGCTAAATGATTAAACAGAAAGCAATTCAAAAATCAAACCTCTTTTTGGGGTTTAACAAGAAAAAAATTTGCTCTTCATTAGTATCTGCAATTTCTTTTTATTTTTTATAAGATTTGTTGTCTTAAAAATAATAGGAAATGCATTTGGTTGATTGAAAAAGGATATATTTTAAGAAAAATCACTGTTTTTTATGTAGGCTCAATGATAAAGTAATATTTCTCAAAGGTACTAATGGGTTTTTTCAAAATTTTTCATTTTCTTGTTCAAATTTAAAAATTTATTGTTGATACAAACTCAACAAGAATGAATATCATGAAGATTGTCATTAAAAATAAAAAGATTGAGAGTCTCCAAAGTTTTTTATTTATAGATTTTTTATTTAATAATCTTGTAAAAAAAATATCATTTATATCTTAAGATAAACTGTATTTTTCAGCATAAAGTTTTGTATTTTATTAAATAAAGGACATTATTTTGGATAAGTACTTCAACACTTTTAATTTCCTTTGATTATATGTGAGAAATTTTGTTTATAAGTTTGCTGATAAATATTTTCTTTCCATTAAAATAGAAAATGAAGTGGGTGTTTTTTTATGGTTCAACTTATGGTATGGATTAATGCAAACAATGTTGCATTAAATCTAATTGCTATAGTATAATTAAATACAACCTATATATTTTGTTTTTAATTTATATCATTGCAATTTTATATATTTATCTCGAGAATTTCAATTATTTGTCCTTGTATAACATTGGATTTCATTGGCCAATGAAATAATAAATCAATTTTCAAAATTTGAACACCTTGATTTTGAAAATTTTGAACTCTATTTTAACAGTTTTAATTAATTATTTGAAATTAATTTTAAATGAATGTATTAGTGCATTGTAAGAGAAATTGACAAGTCAGTGCATTCCTGATTTTAATATACAATTTAATTATAAATAGAAATAGAAATAAATTTTTAATATTAAGTTGTCAGTTATAAAATATATATACATAACTTCCTAATAAATATAATCAGTATCACAATATAAATGAAATAACTTTTTGCTAAGTGCATCCATTGTATGAACTTTGCAGAGAAAAATTTTGATCGTTACTCAATGGAAGTTCCAATTAGTCTATTGTTTATTAAATATTCAAAGACGGAAAATATTTCAAATGTAAGGAGAAAATTAGTTTTCAAAAAAAAATTAAAAGCGTATAGTTTTGGGCGAAGTTTCAAATTTGTCAGTTTAAGAAATTATAGAATAGCTGAGCAATTTTTTTGAAACTCCTATTTCATATCACTAAACGATACTGAAAACAATTAAAATTATAATAAAAAATGAGTTATGTTCATGAGGATGAAGAGCACGGTATAAATCGGTTAATATATTTCAATATTCTATACTAGTTTAATAAATATTATATATAACATTAAATTACTTAATTTGATGTATGTAAAATCACATAGCAACTTATTTCATAATATTAAGTTATTTAGTGTGGTTAGGTTAGATTAACTAATTATAATAACATTATAATTCTGAATTATTTAGTATTGTAGAATAAATCACATAGTAAACCCGTATCAAAATAAAAATGTTTGCTAGTAAACGTGTCTTTAGACTGTTTATTTGTTTACATTTCTCCTATTCCTTCATTTGTGTTAAATCTTTTGAACTGTGATAAAATTGTAATTAAAAAATAATAAAAACTATTATAGTTGCCTTTTTAAATACCAAATGGTGAGACTTCTATATATATAACTACGTCAGTTATCATATCCATAAACGTTATATTTACTGTATTTAATTTTCTTAAGGGTCTTCTTTCTATTTTGCGGAAATTGAAGTCAGCTCCTGAAAAAGAATTAAGACTGTTGTTATTAGGATTAGATAATGCCGGCAAAACTACATTACTAAAAGCATTGGCTTCTGAAGACGTCACTCACATTACTCCGACTCAGGGATTTAATATAAAATCCGTTCAAAGTGACGGTTTCAAGCTTAATGTATGGGACATAGGAGGACAGAGAAATATTCGTCCGTACTGGAGAAATTATTTTGAAAATACTGATGTATTAGTAAGTCATTTTATATTTTATCATTATACGAATTTTTTTACTCATCAAATGGTACTTAAAAGTATTAATTTTTTCAATCTTTTTAGATATATGTAATTGATTCCGCCGACAGAAAGAGAATGGAAGAAACTGGTTTTGAATTATCTGAATTATTGGCAGAAGAGAAACTGAAAAATGTACCTTTACTAGTTTATGCTAATAAGCAAGACCTTTATCATGCTGCCAGTGCGAGTGAAATAGCTGAAGGATTAGGACTTCACAGAATTAAAGATCGCATTTGGCAAATTCAAGCTTGTTCTGCATGCAGAGGTGAAGGAATCAAGGTAAAACAGTCTGTGATTTGAAAATATATTGTAAATAAGTCTGTAAAATAATATATTTACATTTATCTTATTTTAATTAAATGCTCTTTGAAATTTAATTTTTGATTTCTTTCAGGATGGGATGGAATGGGTCTGCAAAAATATAAAAAAAAAATAACTGCTGAATTATACCACTTATTGTGATTGTACTCCGTCCATTTTTTACCATGAAGAGTAATTTAATTATATAATTTTTTCTAGTCTTTAAATCTAGTCAATTTTTGAGTTTGAAGCCTTAAAGCCTAATATATTAAGAATCATAAATCATATTTAACCTTTTGGGATATGGCTATTCTATGCACACTCTGTATTGCAATTGGAATCTGATCATTCATATTAATTATTTCATACACTTGAATGTTATTCAACAATAATAAGAATCCAATATATAATGTTACAATGTGATAAAATATTATAAAAATTAATATAAAAATTATTAAATTTTATTTCAAAATTATATTTATATTTAAGCATTTTAAGATATAAATATTTCACAATATGAATTTGGAGTAAATATTTGTTTTTAGTTCCTATATTTACAGCTTAAAAATAAAAAAGCTTTATTCAACTTTCAAAAAAAATGCAAATTCTAACAAAAATAAATTTCATGTATAAAATTTAATTATAAATTTTATGTTATTTTACACATTATTTTTAGCTCATTATGTGTTAATTTATAATCACTCAACGATATTTTTTTCAATTAATTGTAAATTAATAAAATTATAAATCTTTAGCAATGTGGAACGTAGTGAGATAGTCAGATACAGATAGATTATGCGTTCATTGTGTATGAATCACAGTATGAAAATTTTTGAGATTCTTTGAAATATTTTTTTAAGCACATTGTGTCAGGAAACTTAATAATGTAAACATTTTCTAAGATAAATTATGTTTTAAGTATACGTCATAGATTATATCTTTTGTGATGACTAAATCATAATTGCATCTAAATATTTTAAGAACTGAATAATATTAATTTTTAAGTTGCCTTTTTAGTAATGCTTACTTTTTAAGCAATTTTGAAATTATTTAATATTAAATATTTATGTCATTATATTGATATAACTTATAATACATCATGGAAATATTCTATTATATTATATACCATATATATTAATAAACTATGGTGTAATTTTAAGTATCGCATATTGCTAATTTTAAAATGTACTTCATGTTATTAAAATCTTAAAGTAGACCTATTTTTTTTATTTAACATCAAATATATTGCATATGATTGCCCTAATGATCGAAATAAATTAAACAATAATTATTCCTTACCGCATTTTGCAATAAGATTACCAATATGATATCAAATTAAACTTTTTTTTTTTTTAGAGACGATTTTCTGAAATAGCAGTTGCTATTAATCCAAATTTTCTGATTTAAAATGTTTACAGAATCTTTTGCAGTTCCGCAAGAATGCAGTGAGAAAGCTGTATTTTAATTTATTTATATTTTAATATAAAAAATTAGCTGAAGAATATCAATGTTCATAAAAATATTTAAGGATCTAAACGCTAAATAAATGAGCCAGTAAAATCTATAAATAAGAAATTTTATTTGCATTATTTACAAATTTGATTTTTCATTTCACAAATCGGCAGAAAAGAGCACAATTTAAAACTTATAAGCAAGATAATATTTTTAATTAAAATCTGATTTAAACTCAATTTCAACTTCTAATGTAAATTAATTTTTTTAACCGTGAAAATTAAGATAACCATTAATTTTGACAATATTTCAATTATTTTAATAAGATATTTTTAATCTTTAAAATGGTTGAATGTTTAACATAAAACATTTCGGCTTGATTAGTTGAAAAAACATGATTTTTGTTTTTTCTTGTTTAAAAATAAAGTTTTGTTTACGTTATTTCAAAAAATATTTTTTTTATGTTTCACAAAAAAGTATTTACATTTAATAAAAAAAAATATTAAAGGATATAATTTAAAAAGATATTACAATAGTTTTGAAATATAAATAATTTGATATTATTTATGAACTTTTTATAAATATTTTCATGATGGTTTTATTATATTATTAAATACATTAATTTATAATCACTATCACCTTATATATGATCAAAGTAACTTAAAACTTAATATCTTACAAACAATTTTTAATTTATGTATTTTTATAAAATTAAAAAATTCCTTTTCCCCGCATTACCAAATATCAGGCAGATGCTTAAATTAAAATGATTTTCAAGCACAGTTTTTTTTTAATAAAATTACTTGGAAAAACCGGTTGCATAATAATAACACAATATCTAAAATCAGAAAGTAAGGCTGTATAATCCAAAATCTATAAGATTTTACTACTTTACATGAAATTTGTGAGAATCATTGAAAACCTGGCCAACCAAAATTTAATACTTGAGTCATTGAAGTTGTAAATTTAGAGTGCACCTTTAATGCTTTCCTAGTCGTAACTCCTGAAACGGAGCTTTATTCCTAACATGAATTGCATTTATTAAAATTCGACTAAAATAAACTATAATTCATTGTGATAATATTCAGTTGTGGCTCTTTGATCTTCTTCATGGAATTCTGAACACATTTTATCATACTTTGAGCATGATTTTTCATCTACCGCTGCATTATATAAATCCCAAAATTGTATTTTAAGATTTCCTGATAAGAACCACGATGCTCCCAGGCTAAAGAGAAACAAAAACTTTTCTAAATCATGCCCTGTTGCTATTACACATTTCAAGCGTTATAATTACAAAAATGTTACCTAGCCAATTTTGTGATTCCAGGTTTCAGTCCTAATTTGCTGTTTTGATGCTGATTAATAGCGCAAATAACGTATACAGCACATTCCGGTTTGTTGGTGGCAAATTTAAAAGCTCTATAAACTCTCAAAATTGGTTCTATTACTTCTGTATCCAAAGTTTCTGATAATCTTGTTTCTATATCTTTAGTTGACAATTTAGCAACTCCAAAACCTTTCTTTTGACCCAATCTGAATAATTCCTGAAAGGAAGAGAATTTCTTAAGGATATATTTCATACACTATCAAGTTATAAACCATGTTTCATGAATCTATTTTCAAGGGATTTGCAAACTTCAGTTTTATGCGAAATTTATGAAAGACTAAATTTTTTAATTCGAGGCCTTGTTTTATTGTTGCTCTGATGATCTCTAAACGCAATAAAAAAAGAAATAATAACTGTATTAAATGCGACAAGGTATGAATATATACGAAACATAAAAATGAGAATTCATATATGCATATAAGTAATCAAGAGTAATAAGTTATAAAAAATTTAAAGAAAATAATATATAATGTCTAAATGATTTCTGTTTTAACTAAGCAAACGAGCTTACATTATTTATTTGTTATAAAAATATTAAGTGAATATCATTTTATTCATTTCATAGAAAATTAATCTCTGAGCATGACTGAAGAAAAATTAAGAGACAGAGTTCGGTTGCATGATGCAGTCACGCAATTTAATCTTTAACAATCGAAAGAACCGAAGTTAGATAAATAATTACGCTTGGCAATTTTTTTTTCAAAAAAAGACAAATTGAATGTAAAAGTTTTCGAGTCATTGTATCTTTCGTATTGGTCATAATATGTAAGTTAGATTAACACAAACGAGTAACTTAGTGTTCCGATATTTTTGAAATTATTCATTCATGAATTTTAATCGCGAATTCAAAGTTTATACCTGAATATATGATATTGCTGGTTTCACGTAAATTCCGGAATTAATTTTAAGGTTAAATTGTTTCTTGAACACAGCATTTGCCAAAGCGCTAATAGATTCAGCGGGTCGATTGATATCAACATGAGTTTCTTTCGGATATCCTTGTGCCTTAAGGAAACCGTTGCAAACTAATTCCACCGTGTTTAGATAACTGAAAATATATTTAAAAACAATGAATTTTGTGTGAGGAAAATCAGTCCCTACTTTCGGCATTTTGAATTATACCTTTTTTGTACTGCCGGGTCCGCAAAATGTTTCACCCATTCCGCGATAAAATATGAAATGCTTTTAATCCACATTCGTCTGAGCGAATTGTTTTCTAAGCTTCCAATAATTTTCTCCATTTCGAATTCTCCTTTGCTAGAGGTGAATTGCTTGACCAAGTCCGAAAGACCCGAAGATCTCCATAGCATTTTTCCGAATTCGCTGTTGGTAAAATGATCCCAATATTCATGTAGGTTTTCTAAAAAGGGCGGAAGGAATTGCTCGTGAGAGTGATGTGGAATAGAATTTGAGGCGTGTATGTTGTGCTGCCCCGATATGGAACTTAGTAAAACCGGCAGAAACGACAGGAACGACTCGAAACCGGCATTTGATCCTGAACCCGGGGGATTCTCCTGATTTTCATTCATCGAGGATATTAAGTTACCTGAAAGTTCGTTTTTCAAATCTCAGTTATTTAGATCTTTATTCTGAAGGAATGAGGGTCTTACGGGCACGTGAAAAATGAGCACTGTGCACCATCTTTTATTTCTTACCAAAGAAATTAAACATGGTTCCCCAGTCTATGCCTGCTTCGTCTTGCTTCTGGCGATTCCCTCCGATGTCACCTCCACCACTCTTGTCAATGCTTTGCGGTTCGGCGTCATTAGCGGCTTTGCTAAGTACACTGAAGAGGTCGATCATAGAACGTACAACGGACGAATCAAGAGCAGAGTCGTCTTTTTTGTTTCCCTCGCGATTTTCGGCTCGAATTTGGTTTGCTGCTTTAGATGTGTGCCACAAGGAGCCCAAATCTGCCAGAAAATAAAAATGATCCAATTTTCAAAAATTTAATCCGATCGTTCAACACTTTGATGAGAAAATCATTCGTATGCGCATAGGGAGTTCACTTGAAAGATGGCGCTTCCAGTTTTCCTGGTTAAAAAATATTTTAAATGGTGACCGTCGAGTTTCTTTCTCTTATTTTGGAATTTCCTACCTAAATGAATTAAGTTTTAAGAAATGTCATCGTCTCCCGTGGGAAATTATATAAAATCATTAATTTTTTGATGAAGTCAATTCATCGTAATTATAAACAATAATACTTGCTTGCTAATAATTCTGCCACGCCAATATTGCCTTTATGATTCCCTGCCATCATGTTTCCTATTTGCTTCCCACCTTCTGTTTGCATGAAGCCCTGGACAATTCCACTTAATATGCTCAGACCTGTAATTTGAAAATCGTTTTCTGTATCATTTTGAAACAGCAAACCCCCATTCATTTTTTAAATAGATCAAAGAACAGTGTGTTAGGGTACTGTGAAGATCTGGAATTGGGTATTCTCTTTGTCAAAAGAATTCAATTATATCCTCGCAGTTTTTCCCTTCTTTTTACAGCTCCTTATGACTGCACAGTTCATCGTTGTTAATTTCACATTTCACATTTTAAATGTCATTTAAAAGTTTTTGTTCCACATTTTAAATTTTTTACCGTTTGAAACATAAAATGGCCACCAGGGAAACGCTGTCAAGTACAAATCAAGCGGCGGCATAATACTGAATAATGTTTGAAAAATCAACTCTTGCTATTAAAACGAATAAAATTTTTATTTCTACAAAAGTCAGAAATATAAAAAAAGAATTTGGCGGCGGATTTTTCAAATGAACAATCGGTTCCATCAATATGCCGAGTCAGAGTTCTCTTCGAAGCACATACAGGGTAACAGTTTGTGAGAAGACCAATTTAGGAACAGGCGATTTCGGTTTTTAATTATACTTAATGGCGACAGTCTCGAGGTTTTAGAGGAGGATTGTCTCATTATTTGTTTCGTTTCGTCACTATAAATTCAGTCTGTTAAACTGTGTTTTGCTCGGGAGGTTTGGACATACCTGAGCCTCCGTTCTGATTCCTGACCGACTCTTGCAGCAGAGATTGAGCGATTTCCAGCAAAGGGTTTTCGCTTTCTTCCTCTTTCGCGGATGCCGGGGGAGACATTACCAGGCACGCGGCAGTCGCGCACACCAACAGGAATTTCACTTTTCCAAGTTCGTTCGTCATCCTTTCTTTCCCCGCAACGTGTTTGCACCTCTTCCAAGTGGAACGCTTTGCTCTCCGATTGTAAATCTCGACAAATTCCGATAAGATTAACGCCGATAGAATTCTTCGCTCCGTTAAGATACCATTGCCAGCCAGATAATGCTGAAAGGCAAGAACCGATATCTGAGGCAGTGCCGATTCCGGAAAATACAGGCTTCGACCGTGGGTGAACGAGAGAAAAAGGCCGGAAAGGAAATGACGAAAGCAGGAAGGATCCCGGTTTTCGACCGAGGTTTCTCTTTCGGACATCCCGACGAAAAAACCGCAATCGAAACTAACATTTTTCGGACGTCAGCATAACCGATGGCCGAGGCAGGGTTCGAACCGAGTTTCTTTTGCGTTCAATCGCTCCTGGTCAGCCCCAAAGAACTGCCTTTCCGATTATTGCTAAACTACCGGCATCGTTAGATCTGGTCTTGATATCGAGCATAATCCACGATGACGATGCATGCCTTCGATTCCGCTCAAATTTTACGGATCGTCCGATTAAAGAAAAAAAGTAAAGCGGACGTGGCAGGAATTAACCGAAATTCGTGCGGAGGGGAAGGCAAAAAGAGGCGTGATCTCGATGGCAGCGGTTCGAGGCAGGATAAAAGAACAAAACGCGAAAATGGCGGAAGCTGAAAAACGCATTTCGTCCGTTGAAAGATTCAATACTGACCGTGCGGTGCAAAATCCAAAAGCGACCGGAGAAAGACCGTTGAACGTAGGAACCACGTACACGACTGAGAGCATTCGCTTCAACGCGGAGAATACGTCATCGCTCGAGCATCAGGTACTCGGGCTCACATTTTTAATTGATTTCATCGTTGAGATATTTCAGGTACGAAAAGCACTCCGGTTACGTTCATCCAATAGCCGCTTGATGGTGACCTTTCGCTCCGCGTTCTGGCTCGTAATTATTTGGATTGTCGAATCCAAATTGCAGCGCGGGCTCTCCCGGCGGTGTACCGGGGAGGTTCCGGTGCCCCAAAATCTCGTTTTCCGGTTTAAGCGTTGTGGCAGGGCACGCCTCGATGAATTCCGGAGCTTGTACTTAGCTTATCCGGGAAGGAGGAAAAGAGTGACAATGACCTTACCTCCTGCGACCTAACTGTATCTCTCATAACTGTAGTTTGACGCAATCGATTTCCTCCATTAGCACGGCGCGAGCGACGTTTTTTTTTTTATTACTCAATTGGCTTCTTTGGCGTCTATTTAATAAGCAAATTACCTGTCCATCGGGTAACTGCTCGAAAAGCGAACGAAACATGGACATCTGAAAGGTATGAAATCAACATCAATTAATTTTTTGTTGATATAAATGGAAGACTGGTAATTCCTGCCGCATCTTAAGCAAAATCTTCAGCGATTTTTTTTTAAATCCCGTGCGAACCGCAGTGCCATCTTGTGCAAGTTTGCACACATTTCTCAGAGCTGATTTTACTTTTTCTGTTCCCGTTTAATGATAAACGCGACTGCAGATCCCTGAGTTTTAATCCAGTTTAAATCAAATATTTCAGACCGTTCTTTAACCATTTAATTCAACGTTTTGAAGGAAACCTCGTTCTTATTTAATATACACGTTCTATGTCAGATACAAGTACTTTTACGTTTTTAACGTAGCTCTCAATCAGAAACTTCAGCAGACTTCTCGAGATCGACTAAAACACGCTATTACATAAAAAAAATTCTATTAAGGAGAAATATCAAAAACATTATGTTCATATGTAAACCGGAAGAAATATTAAGTAATTCTCGTAGTTCTCTCTGAATTCGTTGACTTAGTAAAATTTTCAAATACAAATACGAACTTAATTCTTTCAGTGATACGGTATTCATGGACAAATAGTTTGTGGCTGTAAAACTGCTAATCGCTATCGTCCATGTATTTTCAACATTTCGTTTATTTCAATTTCTCACTCCGATATCGGAAGTTTAAAAGCTTTACCGTGAATTTTGGAAAATTATGGAAATATATATATGGTGATATACATAATATACTAATTTCCGAGTGATAATTTTTATATTTTATGTGAAATAACTACCCGTCTCGAGAGAGAAGCTTGCCTGTTTTTCTACACTTTTTCGTCAACACAGGTTTGACGGAATTTCGGCACTATTTTCGAGTTTAACGAACATGGTTTCAGAAATGATGACTTATCAGGGGTTCCCAAATTAAATAACGAGAAAGAATGAGAAACCGCCAAAAACAAATAAAATAAAGCATAAGCACTGAAATTTGAAATTCGTTTTAAAATTTGTTTTTCTTTTTCCTACATTCTTTTGATGCAAAAAACTGAATAATTCCGAACAATACATTACTTACTTCCTATATTATTGTCTAAAATTATATAAATCTGATTACGATTTTTAAAATACCTTTTGCGCCTAAGTTAAAATGATACAAAAATTTGAAATGTTTGAGTTAAAAAGCTTAATAAAATTTTTGCTTAAACTGAGATAAAAATAAGTTTAAATTCTCCAAAATATTATTTGTTTCAGTGACAGATATTTATTATTTATTCTAATAAATCGTAAATGCAGTATTATAGCCAAAACCCTGAGATTTTGTTTTTATTGTATTTATCCATCTACATGAATTCACATATATGTCTATATACTTTTTTTCTTCTTTAAATTATTGTTTTTTGAGTAGCAATATTTTTACACGGCAGTTTATAAGAACAGACAAATATTTTTCATAATCAAAAAATTAATTCGACTGAAATGGAAATTTATTATATGACTTAATTATGTAAAATACAGTTAATGTCCTTTTAATCATTTTTTCATTCAAAATTAATAGATCTAATATGAATTTACCTTCCACAAATTATATATTTTTATTACATTTACATCATTTTATTTTACATAGCTGAATGTATGTCGTGTTTTTTCTAAGATTCAGAAAATAAAGAAGAAAAATCTTATAACTAATTAGATGTCTAAGCAACAACTATGACTAAATTTTAAATGAGGTCTTACAATGAAAATTAACTAGCATTCATTTTTTTTTGCATTTTCGACTTTCTACTTTTTCCCACACATTAATGCGCATAAGCTTGAAACTATAAAAAAAACAATAATTAAGCAGGAAAAAAATTTCGACTCTAAAGACAACTGAAGTTGTGGCAAGAGATGAGAAACATTTTAAATCAGACTAATATTTAATGTTTTAATTTATAAATAATCTTCACTCTATCTTCTCTAATGAATTTTGATTCAAGCCACTATATAAAATTAAAATAAAAAAAATTTATTTTTCTTCTCAGAGTTTTTCTTGATATTAGTTATATTTCATTGATTTCAAAAAATAAGATTTATATAATAAAAATTACATTCAAAACTTTTCAAGTAAGAAATTAATTTCTAAATATTTAATTGTCAGTGATAAATCTAAAAATCGTTTTAGTTTTATATTGTTATTTGATTTAAAAAATATACTAGGGGAAGATAAATGTTGCACAAAATTGGCCCAATGTATGGCAAATAACGTTAGGTCGAACAATAAAAAATTATATAAGAGGCAAAATGAAAAAAATTAAAAAAATTAAAATCCGCTAATAATAATAATGTTCCAACAAGTAATAAAGCTTTCATTTTAAGTGATATTTTCTGACTTCGAGACTTTGTGAAACTGAACTAGTTTTGACAAAAAGATCTTACGAAATCGATTTAGTTTTGAAAACGCTTTACCAATGAATTAAGTGTATCTATTGGCGCTGGGGTTGTACATCTACGTTTTCTTAACAAAAATCGTTTTCAAATATACTTGATGATTTATAAATAAAGTATTGTAAAAAACTATCAATAATTACTATTCTGATGCTTTTATATTGTTAAGTAGATATTGAACTTCTGGAAGTGGAAAATAAAATGCT
Organism: Ricinus marginatus; assembly: GCA_028565995.1. NCBI lineage: Eukaryota > Metazoa > Arthropoda > Insecta > Psocodea > Ricinidae > Ricinus > Ricinus marginatus. The sequence continues at coordinate 3,987,958 of JAOWBB010000007.1, read as the reverse complement.
CTTTTTTTTGTTCTTTTTAACTAATTATTTGATATAAATTTTTTATTTACTTAGAATATCACTAATAACAGTGATTTTTTAAAGATTTTTAAATATATATTATTTACCTTAAATATATATTTACCGTCTATAGAATTATTTCTTTTATAAGTATTGCATTTCACACAATAAAAGTCCAGTAAACTGGCAGACGCACGGCTCAATTATTTCTTTCCAGTTGTGAGAGGGACAAACGATAAAGTTTGAAACAATCGCGATTTCAAGGAATTCGAAAAACATTAACATTAGTTTGACTTCTAGAACTTTAACTTTCGTAAGATTATTCCTCCACTGATCCCCCTTGCTCATGAAAAGCTAAAAACGTTTCTAATGTTGCTGGTACGCATCCTTTATATGGAATATTATGGCGCACAATGGCCGTGGCAGCTAAACACTTCAAAGTAATGTACTTAAAGAGACAAAGATTTGTATGATTTTGTGCTAAAAGAAGAGCCTTTGGGGATTCACCACTGTAATTGGGTTGATCAATATGACCACCGTGTTCTAAAAGAAGTTCCACTAACTGAAAAAAAAGAAAACATATGTTACAATTTTATGAAACATATATGAAACTGAAAATTTTATTGTAAAAAAGAATTCAAGGGATTATTTAACATTTAAATCTTGAATGTGAATTAAATTTCTTTTGATTCTCACAAAGATGTAAAAGATACTTACTGGTTCATAAAAATTATAAGTATTAGCGGCAATATGTAAAGGCGTGGAATGCGACTGATTTCTAGCATTCACTGGAGCACCGCATTCTAAAAGTAATTTAATAACTTCTAAATTTGGAAATATTGCCTAAAATAAATATTCAAACATTTTAATTTCATCATTAATATTAGTTAATTATATAAATTGTCTTATTATTAAAATTTTACTATTTATAGAAAAAAATTTCTTTGCTCGTTTATCATTTTTATTAATTTTAGTATAAAATCATTTTGTAATAACATATAAAATCATTATCCATTTAAAAGATAGATGAATAATTTAATTACTTGTCCACTTTCGCCAAAAGTATTTCCTCTGATAGTATTCAGTCTCGACACGCATAAATGCAATAAAGTATCTCCGTGAATGGCACTCCTTGGTTTTGATTGTATTAATTTTGTGACTAAACACTTTACTAAATGTTTCTGAGTCTTCGTCCGACCAGTTTCAACTAGCAAGTATATTAAATGAGTAATGCATTTTAATATGCGATCAAAAGTTTCTTGTTGTCTTTTATGTACAGGATGAATCTAAAAAATTGAAAAACAAACTTGCAAATATTCCTGACACTTATATAAAACGATTTACAGTCAATTTAATTTTTTTAGATTACTGAATAAATTCATTAATATTTGTGTAAAGAGAGTAATTATTTTTTTGCGTAAGCATTTCACTATAAAAATAAGATTACATAATTAATAATAATTATTACCTCTAGCAACTGTCTAGATTCAGGTAATTGATCGGCCAATAATTTGAATGTCGCCGCAACATCTTCAAACTTAAGTCCTTCGTGGGTTGTCATCCCCCTATTTTCTGATCTTAATATTTTCTCATTGAGATCCACAAATAGTCTGACCAAAGCTTGTGCTGTGAAACATGTGTCATTGTAGAGAATCTAAAAATTCGAAATCATTATTATACCGTTAATCTTATGATAAAATGAAATAGGAAATTATTTTTAGGGAAGAGTTGTCAAATTCAGAATCTGTCGAATTCGGCATAGCGTTATAAAATATTAATTAATATAAAACAATAATTTTTATCATGTTATTATATTATAATATTTATATATTTATAATGTTATCGTTATATATTATAATTTTTATAAGTTATTATAATTATAATAATAATAAATAATTATTATATTATATATTTATTAATATTATAATACATTTTTATTATTTATA
>JAOWBB010000007.1:3965984-3983132 GCA_028565995.1 Ricinus marginatus | reverse complement strand
TTCGGCAGCCCACCCACCGATCGGGAACGCCGGGTCAGCATCGGGTTCGCTTCGGTCCGGGAGACAATCATTTAAATGCGAAATCTGAAAAAAAAAAAAAAAAAAAAAAAAAAAAAATCTGATGCCGGACCGTTCGCCGACGGCCCCGGAAACGTTATCCGCCGCAGTTGCACACTGGTGCGGGGCGCGCGTTGCGCGTTTCCTTTCGCTCTTTGCCGCTCTTTCGCGGATGGCAGAAAATTTTGACGGTCGCGCAAACGAGCACGCGACTAACCTTAATGTTTGCAGCGTTCCCTTCAGTCGACCCGGTATTTTCAACAACATTTGATATTTCGGCATTTCTGCCGCGCGCAACAAGGCGCTTTAATGTCGGCTGCCAAGTCGTTTGAATGACAAGTCGGGCAGGTCCGCCACCGAAACTGCCGGAAACAAAGGAAATTTGGTAGGTGCCGGCGACCGTGGACTGCGGGCTAACCGCACGTAATAAAAGGAGACTTCACAGAACGCCCGCGGATCAATCGAGGAAGGTTCGGTTAGCGAGCGTCCACAATTATTGGGGAAAAAAAAAAAAAAAAAAAAAAAAAACATCTTGTGCATCGTAATCCAATAACGTTCAGAGATCAAAGTGGCCTGTTCTTCCACGGAAAATAAATTACACAAATAGTGCAGAGTCACCGTTATAAGATGGAAGTGCGGGATGCCTCGCCGCGGAGCGTCGGCGTCCGGATCCCCCGCCCGTACCGGGAAGGCAGAAAGCGTTCCTCGGGTTCCTCCCGCGCGGAAAACGGCGCAGAATGTGGAACGCTCGGATGTTTATTTGTACAAATGAACCAGGAAACGATTGTTGCGAGAGTTACCTTTCCGTTTGCATCACGCGTAAATAGGAAGGAGGAACGGGAATGATGTTTTAAAAAACAATCCGTCCTGAATATCGCAGGCAATGTGGAGCGACAATTTCAGCAGTTGGGCGGATCTTGTTGCAAGGCCTGAGGAAATGGAAGCGGCCAATAAGCATCGTGGACGGAGATGTTCGGATCGGTTAAACCAATGCTGCATTCGGATGGGGCTCCCGTGCGAGAAAGCTGAAAAAGCGCAGCCGCGCCGAGGCGAACCTGAGTTTTTCCTGCGATTCACCATCTTTTTCTTCTGCCACTTTTTTTTCTTTTTCCACCGCTTATCCGGGGGGGGAAAAAAAAATTAATGCGGCGGAAGTTTCTCACCCGCGAGATAAATCGCTTTTCGTAAAAACGTCGGAAAGTAAATTAAACTCAAGTTTATGAACGCTGACCTCGTATTTAATCCGCCATTAATATTTGAATAACAATTTCTACATAGACGAGATAATCAATTATCACTTTATTATTACGGAACGGGCCCATCTTTCTGCTAAATGCCTCATTTCGGGTCTTTTATTCCGGTTATCCGAGCTTAACAACCAAATCTGAAGTTCGCGGATTCCTTTCCTCTCATAACAATTTGTAAACGTTCGAACCCGAACGTTTTTAAAACGTGGTTCGAGTTACCTTCCGCCGTTGTGCGATTAATGAATAACAGGGGAAGTTAAGTCCCGCACGGTCCTTTTACGTTCGCAACTTTTCGCAAAGCAAGCTAACGCACGGCTCGACAAGTAATATTTACTTTGATGAGCGTTTTAGAAAAATAAAATGATGATGCTCGAAATAGCTGGCTTAAGCGAGTCCGTTACCCTCGACATTAACGTTTAGGGCAGATTTTTAAAATTTTTGCCGAGGCATTTCGCTCCAGGGCGAAAATTTTTAGCGCTTTCCCCGTAACCGAAGAAACCGAACGCGTTTGTGGCTTCAGGAACGGACTGGACCCTTCGAAAGGAAAAAAATTTCACGTACTCCTAACGTCGGTCAAACATCCAGTGAAATTTTGAGCGACCAACCAACGGCAAAACCGCCATCACGGAAAATTCCAGGCGCTGAATGCGGAAACAGATCGCGGAAATCCAATTTTTTGGGCGGCAAATTTCATTTGCATCGCCAGCCGCGGGGGCAAAATGGGATTTTGCGCGGCGCTGAGAACAACGATCGACGAATCGGCGAAGGAAACAAGAAGGTACGGTTTCGCATACGCGTGACGGTTCAGGTGACGCTTCACGTGCGGCAGGCGACGCTCGCGTTCGGCTATTTGAGTGCGCTCGGACAACGGAAAGAGTTGCGCGATGCGGACTTGTATCATTTTCAATTTCAGGTTCGTCGCGAGTAAAAGAATTTTTTTTCGAAATATTTGGCACGCCGTTTTCTGGTCCAGAGTCAAGGCAAAACCTGCCACGGCCGTCATTAACAGGGGCGTTGGTGGGTTAAACGAATCAACGCGAAAATTGCGTGTGCCATTTACTTTTTCGCGCTGGTGTGGCCGCGCATTCCTTTCGTCCAATTTTCTGATAGTTGCCGACTTCTCGTGTTTCCTGCGCGGATGCCGCAAGTAGAAGCAGAAACCGAGGACGACCGCACGAAAGAAAAAATGAATAAGTTTCCGTATAAAAGTTAATGTAAGATAAATGAATAAGTTTCCGTCAACGGTGGATTCGTCTGCCATTTCAATTGCGGGCATCGTCGAAAGGAACGGAAAATCGCTTGCCCCTATCGTCCCGTTTCACTTAAAGACGTAAACCTCTCGGTAAAATTTTCTGTAACAATCAACCCCTGAGGTCTGCAGTTGATGTTTAGATGAATATCCTGCTGGCTGTTCTTTCAGGAAGCGAGATTTGGCAAGGATTCGATCGCAGTCGCGCACCAGGTTCGGGGCCTCCTCTGAATCCGAAGGAAATCCACTTGTATTGTATGATTGACCCGATGTCGCTTTCGATAATGCAAAATGATTGTCATTCAAATGTACAACAATCTACTCTCAGGTTGTGCAAACTAAGGTCACGGATATGGGAAATCCTTATTTAGGATCTCGCTCCCGGTTTAGCGCTTCGCTTTCGGCAATGACCCGGGATAAATAAGATGAATTTCTGATGCTGTTGCGGATTGCTCTCGTCGTGCGACCTCAATCTTTATTACGGTATCGCTTATTTTTACGTTTTCGATAAACGGAAAACCTAAAAAACTGTAACTCTGAAACAAATTTACAAAACGTTCGGTCAATTGTCGGAAATACAGCGATACATTAATTCCGATCGACACACTCACCGGTACACTACAACCGCGGTTGTAGAATATCGAATAAGGTTTTTCGTTTTTTAATATCTTTCGTACGTATAATAAATAAAGTAAGTGGAATCAACCTTATCACGAGCCAACATTACAAAGAAAATATACAGCTTAAAGTGGATGGGGAAGAGTTATTAGTTAATATCTGTGTATCCAGTATCACGTATCTAACGATTTAAACTTGAGTTATGAGAATTTCAGCCAAATTTATGGAAAAATCTGCCGCCTTCTGAATTCTCAGGTCAGCTCAATGCCCCAGACAGTTTGGGATACCATTCGGGTGAGAATCAGCCTTAAAAAGAGAAAAACCTGACCGCGCCCAAAACGATTCGAACCCGCGACCTCAGTTCCTCGTGGCCTCTCACTTTTGAGTGCCCCTTCAATAACTTTTGCTTGATAACATTAAAAATAATTTCGTTTCGGATTCCATTCCCGAAAGTCGGCGCGTACGGAAAATGCGATGGAAAATAAGGTCGCGGCCCGCTGGAGGTGGAAACTGCGGCGGATCGAGCAGAAGCCATCTCGGATTTTTTTTGGGATTTTCCCACCTTTTCAGAATTTTGCGGGAAACCGTTTTCGCCTTGGCAAACGCAACAAAAATTCGAGTTACCCGGGAAATCTCGAAAAGTTTCGCGCGTGCGACAACGCGCATCGCGACCCAAATTAATCATTAATAAAAGAAATAAAAAGCGACGCGGCTCTGCGGCTCATCTCGAAGACACGAAAAACACAAAGGTTCGAAGTTCTTTCACAACACGCTCCGCCCATACAGGTCGAACATCCTTGTGCCAAACCTGACTCCTCTCCTAATGTTACCGCAAGCGCGCCATCCTTACGAGCCGCACTTTCACTTCTTGTTTTGTACGTAAAACGCGTAATTGAATTTAGACCGCTCAAACGGGTGCACCGTTCCCTCATTCTCCTTCGGTTGTCCGCGGATGGCGAGGCAACGTCGCATCCGAGCGAAAACGTGGCGGAGAGCAACAACGCCGGAAATGGAAACGGGCCCCGACGGAAGCGGACGCGCAACGGCCACGCGAACGAGAGCGACGGCCGGAGGCGGGGAGAGCCAGCGGAGAAGGCGAACGAAAAATGAAATGTTTCGGGGAGAGGAACGAAATTATTTATGTGCAGAATCTTGGGGTGAAATATCTTCATTAAAACTCGGGATGCATGCGAGTCGTGGTTCGAAGCCGAAAATAATTACAATTAAACCTTAACGGATTTAATTTTTAACGTTTCCCATAAGGCCGAGACTCGTTTTCTCCCGGTTCACGAATTCTTCGCGTGCATTTCGTAAGCGGACGATTCGAAAACGTAGCGCGCGGATCGAATGCGGCGTTTCGTTATTTACGACAAAGGAGAGGAAATTAATCGACGATGCGACGCTCTGTTGCGATCGCGGAAAGCATTCGATCCGGCGCGAGCAGAGTCGAAGACTGCTCCATTATTGTTGCTGGAACGACGCGAAACGGTGCCATTGTTTCGTGGCACAATACAGCAAGCCGTGGCGTGTAACTCGTCCTTCAAATCAGCTGTAGACAATGACCTTGGCGATAGTCCCATTGTTTTCTAAAATGGGTGTGAATTCACGGCGTCCGTCGCGTTCCCGTTAGGGCAGGAATAGGGGAGACCGCGGCCCAAAATGCGGGCGAGAGGAACCCGCGCTCCGCCATCGACGGAGCGCTCGCTCCTTTGATTTGAATATTTATATGATATCTGCTTCGGATTTCATTCGTTTATTTCGAAATCACATTGAGACCTGGATCGCATATAAATGCGATCTTCGACGTATCGCATATAAATGTGGACATTTTGAAAGTTATTTACGGGCGATGGAAATGCCGAGCTCTCCGTACCTCCTCCCCTTGGAGGTTCGGGGGGAGCCAGCATCGTGCCACCCATCGAAGGAAACGCTTCCACCCCTTTCGGGATGCGAAACTCCGCGGAATGGACGCCCGTCGCATACGGAATTCTCGCTCCGCAAGGGGTGGGTAAAAAGCATCGGGGAGAGTTAGCGTTCGTTTTGGAAAGCGGACGCCGTGAAGAACCGTGAAATTCGTCGGGCACAATAAAAGCCGCGATTTCGGACAAACGACGACAGCATTTCCCCGTCTCGTGCTTCCTGAAACGTTCGCTGCCAACACTTCGGCGCCTCCGTCCGGAAGGACTTCGGTTTCCGAAAACCGAACGCTAAACCGGTGCCTCAGCAGACGATAAACGATCGGTCTTCTTTCGGGAGGTTTGTCACCGGAATCGAATTCTTCCCCGAAAGCTCTCGTTCACCCTCCGGTGCATTTACCTCTCCTCTCCGAGTAAGTTCCTCGTGATTGACCTGCACCGAAGAAAGCAGCCGGAGGAAGACACCCAGGATTCGGAGGTAATGGCGGGAGGCAGAACGGGAAAAGGAAATCGCGAGGTCTTCGGCTGTGCGGGAAGTTTCGTCGAATTTCCGCCTGTCCCAGGGGACGCAGACGCGTCGCGGAAGTTTCCCTTCGAGGAACCGCGAAAGGCAAAGGTGAAAACTGCTCTCGATCACATCGGCGTAACAATTACGTGCGTCAAAGGAAACATCCAGACGCGCCGGCAAGTCGCGAGTCACTTGCGTCAAATCCAAGGCTTTTCCATCTCGTGCAGGCGTCGGGTGATCCGCCCGCCAGCGACAAAGCCCTCTCGGGCTCCGTCCTTCGGCGGCACCGCGGTTTTCCGCCGCTGTTGGGATCGCCTCTTAACGCTTATAAAATTCGAACCGGTGTTAAATGTGATCCCAATAACCCATTCACCGGATCAAAAAAGAAAAAAAAATTTAACCAGATTTGTTGTATGATAATTTAATGAATCTGGTCGACAATAAATATGCTAATTTGGATGTATCCCTTATTACAAAAATCATCATTATCATTATTTATATGTTATTTTTTATGATCTCTTTTTTGGGCGTTATTCCCCTTTTCAGTGATTCAAAGAGCCACCATCAAACCGAGACCATTTTTTATCGAAACGAACGCACACGCATGCACGCACACACAAAAAAAAGGCGATTTAAACAATAGCAAATTGAATTTGTTCGACGGTCGATAAAACAAAAGCGAAGAAAACGAACATCGATTAACATATATAACTCATAACTTCTTCGCGTCGTCCACGCGACGATTAAACTGCGGCGCTTTCCGCCTCGAACAGCGAGGAGGCAGGCAACGGCGGACGGCAGAGCGAGCCCCGGCCGCGCGAGAAGGGCGGAAAGCAGAAGACAAACGAAGGAACCACGGAGCGGGAAACGAAGCGGGGATTTTCGACGCGCAAGAACCGACGTCGTCGCCTGCGGCAAAGCGGTGCGAGCAAGCTTCCGGTGACGCGTTCTGCAGCACGAGCGTCGCCACTCGAGCCGTGCGTACGCGGCGGTTGCAGTTTACCGAGTGAAACGCAGAACGCATCGCCCTAAAAATCACGACTAAAATTAAGCGTACGATTAATATTAATAGCATGCATCGAAAAAAAGCAAATATTGTAAATAAATGCAAACGCACGTTATGAAATTTTACCTTTTAAGCGTTGTTGCAACCCTCGCGGGAACGTTTAGATTTTCCCGCATTATGAGAAACACATGAACAGAACATATGCGCGCTGTATTTATGAAAATTTGTTTGTATTCGTATCACGATTTAATTTATAATGACAAATGGCACGTAAGTAAATAAATATATATTCATTTATTATTTATATTATTATAAAATCGGCAGCGAAGCCTCAGGTGCAATTGTTATATCATTTATTGCGGTTAGAAAAGTAACGTACACATTTATGAATTATACATTAATTAAATTTATATTGATTGAAATTAAAAACAACCTCAAATAAAACGCGTTTAAAAATTTTCTCTTATTAGTAGCTGATCGAATCGTACTCTGATAATTTATCTGTTGAGCATCGGCGTTCGTTAAATAAGGAGACCGGTTATAACGTCGGGCAATTCTACAGGTCTTCGCCAAAGCTTTGTACAATTTGCGAAATAAAAAATTTCACGATGTACCCGTTTAAGCTTATATGTATATACATATGCACAAGGTTTATTACATGTAATTTGTATTTATCGTATCCTTATGTATCGTAACGTTGCATCTCATTATGTGTCAAAAATAAATTTTACATGGCGATTGCGTGTTTCCTCTGATAATTCGGAGTTATTCAATTTTCCCTTCCCGCTAACCACGTTAAAACTCGGTTACAACGTCCTTTCCTTTTGCGTGATTGCTCGCATAAGATTTACGCGAGCCTCGATCCGCCGGCCTCGATTTTGCAGTCTTTCGCAAGGTTCTCGTTGGGCAGGCGTCGAACGCGTCGCGAGGGAAAGCGACGCGCAACGTCCAAGCGGGCGAAGGCAGTTGCTGACCCGTGCGTGCAGCGCGAAGAGAGAGCGACGGTGCAAACGGCAAACCGAACGGAGCAGGAAGACGGATTACGCGGTTTCGGCGCACTTCCGTCCACATCGCGGATCGCGCAAAAGCGAGGGGTGCGGGAAAAGAAGCCGCCGAAGCGTTCGCCGTTCGCCCCCGCCACCGCCAGTCCGGTGCTGGTTTCGATACGTCGCAGGGTTCGTATCACATGATTGATAATAACGATCGGGTCATTAGTTGTTATTGTGGCGGCGCGCAGTGGAAAAAGGTAACCGGACGCCTCGTCCGTAGCGGGCTTTTGTGTCGTTCTGTCCGCACCAATCCTCCAACTACCTTTGTATTTCAAAGGTGTGTCCTTTGTGGCTCTCTCGGCGCGGTCATCCTATTGCGCGTTTTGTCCGTGCGGCAAAGGAGCTCTTCCGGAAGAGGGTGTCCCCGGGACGGCGGAGCGTCCGAGCGTTTCCTCTTCCCGGCGGGCCTCTTCCGGACCCGTGGGTACGGAGCGTTGCCGGAAAGTTCCCGGGTCGGCGGGGGAACCAAAACGAGCTCCGAAGTAACCGTGAGGGGGCTTCCGCCAGCGGACAACGAGACGAAGCGGGCGCAAACGGGTCGCACCTCCTCAACCTTGCCTCACAATGCACGGTGAATTATTTTGTAATTTATTTGGTCAATTTTGGACCTCAATTCGGTAAGAAAAAATTTAATATTTTTAATTGAAATATATGGCCCCGTGGAACGAGACGGGGAAAAATGCAGAGCCACCAACAAGGAAACTCGAAAACGCTCCGAACGTCCTTTGCTCCGCGCAAATCTCCCTTGGCGACCCTCCGACTTCGGCACTCGCGATGCGGATCGTGGGACCTGCGGAAAATCCCGGACAGCATCCGCAGTTTGACGTCCAGCGTCGCTTTGCAAAGGCATCGGCAAAAGCAATTTGCCAAATCTGCCTCGGAAACGGAGCACTGGGCCCCACCACCGGGGAGGAAAATTTCCCGATTTCCGAGCCCGGTGCCGCGAAGGTGCCGTTCGGTGGGGTCGCTGCCTGGGAGCGAGTTCCGCGGGCGCTCCGGAGGATGCCCCAAGAACGGCGGCCAACCCAGACGACTTTCAATCGTGTGTCATTTACGAGGGAGGGTGCCCCGAGTGCCAGACGCAACGCGATAATTATTCCCGATGAATAGGAAGTGTCGCACGCGCACGTACGAGATGCGAGAGCTCGGTAATTACGGTGTCAGGGTATGATTACCGAAGAAACCAACAGGTAATCTTTGGTGTTTTTAGAAAAAGCGGAATAAGGGCCGTGAAAATTGAAGGAAGAGGCCCCTTGGTCGTTGTCGGCACCTCGCGAATGAATGAAGGGCCCCCCCCCATAAGCTAGGCATAAGAGCGGAGGCCCCGGCGAAGATGTGTCACCTCGACCAGGATGATTCCAGAGTCTAGACCATACTTCTAATTTTAATATTCATAATAATTTTGTGACAATGATGGGCTGGGTCCTCTCGGGCTTCCCGCCTCACCACCATTATTCAATCTAACCAACGTTAAAAAAAAAAAAGCGAAAATAATCCCTTCATTATTATGACCGATAATGACAACTTTCGTGCCCGTGGATAAAATCCAACCACTTGCGCACTCTTTATTTATTTATTTATTTTTGATGAGATTCATATATGCAGCCCCATAAATCGACGGATTAACACCCGCATCGAACATCTTCCGATATTATGCCCATTAATTTTCGTTTTCTCCCTGCTTTCGTGCCGGGAGAAGACCTTTCGGGTCCTCGTTCCACGGGGCTTTTCGTCCGAAAGCGGTTTGCCGCTGCGGCAAACGCCGAATGAAAGCGGGCACTTTCGTCGGACAGCTGCCCCGTTCGAATCGAACCTCACCTCGCGGCAAACCCCCTCGCTCCGGGTCCACGGCCAAGCAAACCGCAACGAAACCTTCATCTTCGCACGCACTGCCGGGCCACCGAAGTTCCTCGCAGGCGACGAAGGAAGCAGAGGGAAATGCTCGGTTTTTACGTCGCGCGGCAAGGAAAACACGAACTGCGGAGAATTATATTAAATAATAGTAAAGCGAAGGATGGAAAAAGATAATAATAATTGCGTGGGAGAAGATAAAAAAAAAAAACCAAAAACCCGAAAATTACACGAGTCGGCCTCGCTCGGCGAGGAATTCCGATGGCAAAGTGACTCTTGCCATCGGGTCTTGTGCCACGGGGGGGATGCGAATCCCGAGTGCTGCCAACCTTCGCTTGCTGCCACCGGGGCAAACTCCGTGGCCCGGCATCGAAATCACCCCACGGTAATCTCGGTTAAAAAATTCGAACGACATTTACACGCTTTTAATTACAAGGTGAAAAATTGTATTCGTTTAAGAAGAGCATCGCCCCGTTAATTTATTATTAATTTTTATTTTAATATCTCTCATTAGATCCGTCCACGATCAGATATCCATTGATTTACAGCGTTCCTAATGCCTTTCTTTATTGCTCCATCGCCTTTTTTTAAAATTCCATCACAATGCCCTTTATGAACGTTTAATAACGCTCCATTTGTTATACCTTGAAAGCCGAAGACGTCGACCGACCCGTCACAGTTCTGGCCGAACGACCGAGAACGGGGAAACTCGGTTTGAAATTCGAATTTCCCGGCCGTGCTCCGCCGCCTGGAGTGGAGCAAAAATATGCTGCTCCATCTAAATCTCCATAAACCCGAAAATTAATATTGGTTGATTTCGGTTGCGGCGCAATTTCCCTCGGGGCCCACCGCGTTGGTGCTGGCAGCAGACGACGATTACTAGGCAGACACTTTTGGGAGGCAGAAGCTTCGGCACTTTCGATCTTGACGATTTGCCCTTCTGACGCACGTTTTCCTTGCTTTTCACGTTGTGCACCCTTTGCCGAACGTGCGCGGACATTTTTCGGTGAGATCGACGAAAAATGAACGAGATCTTTTTGTGTTTCAATGCCACCGCTCACGGAAAATAGCATTTAAAAAATTCGCCTCTTTTATAAATGACAATAAGAGCTATCAGCGAGCGCAAGCCGTTAAATTCGGCGGCGTTAGCACCTTTTGAATGATTATCTGTTTCTGTATTGGTGGTAAATTATGTACAAGTTAACAATCAAATTAATACTTTATGGTTTTTTAACCTTTAAAAAAAATGTTATAAAATTTCAATTATTCCGTTTTAAGATTTGTGCGTGTTGTCATCTGTTCCGTGGATTTCAGATTTCCTTTCTTTCATTTTTGTATTATATACAACAAATATTTATATCTTTTGTATCATTGCGGACGAGGCGATCGCTCGAAATGTTCACTTATTGGAAAAATTCGTATATTTGTCAAATTTCGCCGCATTCTGTTCAAAGGCAAATGGCACGTAGCTGTCTGAACCGGTGTTTCCTCCATGTGGGAGGTCTTCCGTGCGTGCGAACTGTCACAAATCTGAATGGAAATTTATCAATGTGCAATCTCTTTTTTGCGCAAACAGTTGTGGCGGATTTTTGGTGGAGTTGCAAGCTAAGCCGACTGTAACGTAGAATTATGGTCTTAAACACATACCATCGGCATGTGTGTGTGTGTGTATATTTATATATATATATATATATATACACATAAACTTGAAAAGAATCTAAATATCATACATACACAATACATCTTTTATATTCCTTGTAACTTATCGAAATCTCCATATAACATTCATTTCTTTCTTTTTAATAGCATCAGAGATTTATTCATGTTTTAAATGCGAATCCATCACAGTTGTCGGTTCCTCAACGTTGTTATAGTTTCAGCACAGATTTAATTATCAATGCCAAGCCCTTGCTCTGTTATTCACCCACATTTTATGGCAGAACAATAAATAACTTATTACTGGCTAAAATTAATTACTCAATCTGCATCCTTTGCATACTGAAAAACATGAAAAAGGATCAAGCAACATCCGTAATGCATCTTCCGCAGACGACAGAACAAACGAAAGCTTTAGAAAGCTAAATTTACATGAATCTATCAAAACGTGAAATGTCTCCTCCTTCTTTCTCTAGTCATCGTAAATTGCTTACCAGAAAGGTTGGATTAATTCCTCGCTTATTGTGCATCCGCTAAAGGTTTCCTTCAGCACTTGTCACAGGTTCAATTTATGTCAAGGTAAACTCTTGTTTCCATGCGTTCAAGTTGTTAATCCAGGCGACGTGACCGTATCCGCTGGTAACAACGTAATTACAAGGTACCTAATGCACGGAGACATCTTGCCTTTTGAAATAATATTGTCAAATTATCGGAAAGTCTTGAAATACCAGTTTTGCCTTTTTTTTTTTTTTTACTTTCGCCTTTCGGACTTAACTGTGCGGAGGACGGAGAAAAATGTGATTAGCAGATATTGGAATCTCCGAACTGAGCGAAATGCACGAGCACAAGCTTAAAAAACGAAGCCCGGTTTTCCTAATTCGGATTTATGCAGCAAAATTAAATTCAAAGATTTTTCCCTGCCCCTGCAAATTAAAGTTTCATTTAATAACTTATGCGGATAATTAAATTAATACTTATTCCGTCTCCTCTTCGCGTTGGATTGCAGCGATTAATAATGAAGACGTAAAATGAATGGAGAGCGCATGTGACACCGGCACGGGCGACCATGTATTGAAAAAAGTGCGTTCAGTAAACATTTGATTAACTTATGACGTGGCATCTGTTTTTCTTCCTTCAACGAATACGGGAACTGAAGTTGTAATCATTGCAACGAAATTAGATTGCTAAACATATTTCGTGAAAGGTTTTGGCTGTTTGCTGCTTTTGGTGGCTTTCGCTTTACCGGAGATACAAACAAATCTGAAATGCCTCGTGGGACAAAAATATGCACAGGGCAAATAAATGATGGAGGAAAGCCTTCGCGATGCTTGATTTAAGTAAATTTCCTTTTTTAACGTTCAACGTTTTAATAATGCTTTTTTATGACGTTTGAGGGTCAATCTGTTTAAAAAAAAAAAAATAAAAACGGTAAAAGCTTGCCGTTTGTGAGGAAGGAATCAACCACGGTGTTGACCGTCCGAACTGAAATCACAGAAATATTCAATAATGATGGGATAGTATAGTTCTAATTATGAGCTAACACGTGGGCTATGTCTGACGCCCATAAAGGCAACTCCCAAAATTTCTTCGGGCTTTCCCACCCCTTTTGACCCCTTTTTCCGCATTGACTTATTATATTATTGTTCATATTATTGTGACACAATTTTGTACTTATTGCGAAGTCTTTCCTTTAGAAGTTTTAATGTCTCTTACAGCCTTTGTAACTTTGTCAGAAAGTCATTTTACATTAATGACGAACTCCATTTGAATAAGGAATTATTTTGACCAATGTCCTGCTGCATAAAGTAATGTAACGCTACCAATATAAAATAAACATAGGGAAAATGCAAAATTTCCTTGCGCAGAAAATGAACTTGCTTTTTCTTTAATTTTTTAAAAATATTATCAATAAAGGCAAAACCTTAAAAATCTTTCTCAAAAGCTTTTACCATCGGCTTACTTCATTTATGACAATGAAAAACTTCAGACATATTTCCTTAACATCTTTAAGTCCATGTTATATAGATTTCATTGTATCGGAGATGTTTGAAATATGAAAATGAAAAAAAATTATTAAACCACAAACTCTTAAGTCATGTTTTTATATGAAAGTGAAAAGAACGTGATGCGTATTGTATTAAAAGATATTATATATAATCGTAATTGGTGTATTCAAATCGGAATTCTAATTTATTACTTAAATGCTTTGAAATTAGTATGGCTTGGAATAAAATTTGAATACAGTATGAGGCATTTATTAAACCATCGAAATCCAGTGGTTAACACAGTTTAGAAATTGCGCTAAGAAATTGAAAAACTCAAAAATAAGTAATTCGGATCACTTTGAAATGTTAACAATTACAACTCAAATGATTTAAAACATTTATCTTTTTACTATTTGATAAAAGGTTCATAACATCTTATACAAAGCAATGACGAAAAGTTCTTTCACTAATACTTCTGTGAATATTATGTTTTTTGGTAAGCAAACCGTAATGCATGGGAAACGACCTTTCCTCGGTGTCTCGAACGCTTATTCTTTCATCCGAATACGAAGACACGTTCAAGGAATGCACGTGCAGACAGAATTTTCATATTTTTTTCTTTACAATTTCAGAGCCAGTGCTTTACACTTAAAGGTGGGATTGCTTCGAGGTGTGAGATAATTCAGATTTTTTGAGTGCACCCATGGATTTTTCGTTCGCAGCATTTCCATATCCTGCCCGCCTTTGTCACTTTCATAAGATTTATTAGACTTGCAAACAAAACGGTTATTTCGGAACTCGCGCTCCGAGTTTCCCAAAACCCAGATATTTAATGTGCGTTGAAACATATTGCAAATGGACCCGAGGACGGCGTAATTATGCTCGAACAATAATTAAAATTAAGTTAAGATGGTTTCTGAATTTTCACACGGCCAAGTTTAGGTTAAAAGAAATTGCCAGGATGTGGCAACGTTCCCACAGCACACAATCCGATCAGGTCGACGCACCTTTCGACTCATAAGTCAGAGCTCTTTTACAGCGTCATTCAGGATTAACTGGGGCATTTTTAACTTCTTTATTTGAACAAAATCGAATGTTGCCCAAGGCCTGACGTCTTGAGCTGCAGCAGTGGTATCACATTCGAAATGCAAAGTTTTTCATTCGTTCCAACGCGAAAAAGATAAATTTTTTTGGTGCCATTGTCCATCGATGGGTTCGCGCCCTTAACGGAGCTCATCCTTTGGGTGTTGCGATACCGATGGACTGATACGACGGAAGCAGAAAGCGTTTTTGTCCGAATGAAACTGAATTTTCTTTGTATTTTTCAGCTTTTTGGCGCATAATTAAGGACAAATCAAATTTTTGATCTCTCCGCGCCGCGGCGACGGGAAAGGAAACCCGCCCGAAAGTTCCAGTTCGACGGAGGAACTAAGGTTGCGCGGACGTTTGCGTTTATATGGGAAGCGAACGCTCTTTTTAGCAAAATGCCTTTGAAATGACATATCATTTGGTGTGGAAATGACGGTGTGCATCATCCGGGAGTGCAGAGGTCACGGGCCTCGTCCCGTGTCATTTTGGTTCCCATCAGAAAAGTCACATCATCTTCTGCGAAATTTCACGAAACACTTTAAATCAATTAAGGTTTCAACAATGAAGATTATTGTTGCGAGCCCTGCGTTTCGGACAAGCGATGCCGGACGGGAGGACGCTTTTTATCTTTGCATTTCCCGCGCCGAAAAGGCCTCGGACGCCGAACGGATGACGGCACGCTCGCCGCCCGAAAGGTTCCCGACTCGTTCGTCCCGCGGCATTCGGTCGGCGATGAATCCCTTCATCGGAAGTTAACTTGGCGGTTAATAAGCCGTGACGGAGCAACCCCGAAGACGGAAAACCTGTTCCGAATCCCCGGAAGCACTTAAAAGTTTTAATCGGACATCCGGGAGCATCAGAGCACGTGCTCTTTGGGAATTAAACAAGGTAACCCGACCGTTGAACCAACCTTCTCCGACTGCGGTTCTGTTCCATCTTGTTCGGGAAGGCCGAAAGAAGACAAATTTTCGATTCCGGAGCGCTCGAGACCGGCGGTGCACGCGGACGGCGTTCCAAATCGGATGAGAACGCCGAAAACGAAAGTGAAGGCACTGGAAGGACTTCTTTCTCGATCTGGATCCCGGTCTAACCCGTACGATCTTGTCTGCTTGGTTAAATCATGCCTATCCACCATAGTTGTTGCGTAGGAGTGCCCCGCGGGGGGATAGAGACCTTAAAACATTGCGCAGCGTTCTCAATAACAACTTCTGCCACGTCGGGTCGAGCTACTACTGTTTCTAATTGCCGCGTTTCGGTATGGCCATGGCGTCTCCCGCCTTCCCCGTTTTCATCCTGCCGTTTCCGTCAGTTCCACGCACGGTCAACGTGGAAGTTAGCGAAGTGGAACGTTCGTTACTGGCTCCGCGCCTCGTTACCGGTTCTCCTGCAAGGGTGAGTTCCCTTCCGCAGACGTCGCCGCGCGGCGGAGGGCAAGATTCCGCTTCTTGGCCAACGACCCGAACCTCGCGCCGGGAAGAAAGGAACCGGAGCGGCTCTCGCCGAAACTGTCACTTCAAGCGACCTGCTCGGCACTTGGGCTCCGGCCGAAGCGGGAGCAGTTCGGTCCGGGCACCATCGACGCGACAAATGGCCTCTTCTCTCCGAAGTGGCAGAATTCGCAGCTTCTGACGGTCGCGGACAAAGCGGCCACTGCCAGCTTTGTGGCAACGGGCAATGCCGAGCGTATTCACCTTGGCAGGAAGCACTACCGTTTCGCGGTTTGTATCTCCACTTTATTTTTTTCACAGTTGGCTGGGTGTGAAACTTTTATACATGTTAAGATACGAATCTTTTATGATAACTTTATAAATTATTAATATAAAGTTGGCATTTTCACGATTGGGGTTCCGCTCTCCATTCTTCGTCGCGTTTCAGTGTTCCGGCGAGTCATGGAAAAGGCACCGGAGCCAAGAGGATTCTTCCGGAGGGCACGGCCCCGGACAAAATTTTCTCCGTCCTCTCCGTTTCGCCTTTTTCCCACGTGTTTTTGCCACGTCTGAACACCCGGATCGCGAAGATTTCAAAATTGTCGCGGGAAAGCGTCTGCGCAAAAGTGGTTCGGCGTCTCCGCCGAGAACCGCTCTCGGATTGGTGCAGGCAACCGAATTTGGTCCGTCGCTCTGCTGCCCTCGTTTCCCGGAGTCCTCCTGAAGTGCTGCCCGTTTGGCATCGTTCGCTTCGTTCAGCAGATATCCACGGGCAAGACGGAAAAGCGTGGCGCTCGCCGTCATTCACGCGGCTGGAACTCGCTTGCTTGACCGGAAATCTTCAAAACTGAAATTCCGCGAATAACATGGAAGGCCACTCAGACCAGTTAATTAATTTGGCGGGCGACAAAGAAGAACTGCGCCAGAATTAGCGACCGCTTCTGCGCCGAAACATCTTGTTTCGGGACTTTCTCGCTCTCTGCGGGGGAGGCTCGCATCAGGCGATCGCAGCGAATCCGAACGCAACCGGACGATCGGAACGAATGACGTTCCAGTGGATTTTGACGAGTCGTCGAAACCGGAAAAAAACTCGGAACCAACGTGAAAGTGCAGAAGAAAACGTTATATGGGGCGTTCGAAAGTGCCCGAAATACTCGTTTTGGGCGTTTTAACAAATTTGTACGGAACATACGAGAAAAGTTCGAGCACAGACTCGATACCTTTGCGGTGACACAAGCAAGGATGTCGGACAACGTATTTTCTCCTTCTTCGATCGTTTTCGCTATCGGTTCGCGCCCAAAATATGTATTTATTTTGGGCAATTTTTCCGCAGCCTCCCGACGCTTCGAGATCATCAACGTTCAGGAGTATCGTTTGCGTGGATTCGTCCGATGAAAAAAACTTCGGCCCGGTCCGAACGGGTGGATGAAAGAAGAAACGCTATCGGGGTTACATTCGCATTAACGGCGCGGGGTCGAAGCCTGCGTGCT
>JAOWBB010000007.1:3919659-3949891 GCA_028565995.1 Ricinus marginatus | reverse complement strand
TTGGCCAGTGCAAATCTCTGAAACAGCCACCGGTATGAGACGTTGCAAACCTCGTCGCAATTGAGACGAAAATGTAATGTCTTTTGCCCGAGCATGTTTTCACGTTCCTTTCGGAGCAGATTTCCTAAATGGTATCCTCCGAATTTGGCGGAGTGAGAACATTCCCGCATTATCCGGACCGTTGGAAATCGCTCTCATTCATCCGAGACATGTGTAAATTGCATCTCCGGACAGCACCTCCGTGAAGCTGCCCTCTGTCCACGGCCATCCGCTGCGAACCGCAGAACTTAATTAAGTTTTTCATCTCCTCGCTCTCTTCCATTTTCCCTTGCCATCCCGATAATCCATTTGTCTTCATTCGCTACCATAAATTCCTCCGATCTGCTTGTTAATCGAAACGAATCACAAATGACTCCGAAATTTGTATTTCGAAATTTTTATAATTGCAGAACTAAACGCACTGCAACGTGCAAAACCAGAGTCCGCCCAAAAATTTGTTTCCGCCTACTCGACCGCCTTTGATTGATAGGAAGAAGCTGAATGAGACGAAAGAGTTCGGATGGTTCACTCTGCAGTCTGCCACGGTCGCATTCTAAAAAATCCTCAGTTTCTGCTTTAAACGTGGAATTAAAAATTTAGTCCAAATATTTCTTCGAAGAGAATGTTGCGAGTTTGCTGGATACACGGGTGCCAACACCCAATCTCATATTTGGATTTCGAATCGAAAAAATATAATTAATCACATTTATAATGCAATAAAATTTGATGGTGTTAGGTAATTCCAAACCTAAATTTCCAAATACCAAAATATTGTTTTATGTTAATCTGTTGCATCCAAGATATTTAACATTTCGAAAAACATACTTAACTTTTCCTAAAGAAAATCTACCAGTGTACACCTCGTCACGTGTCATTTCACACATTATTATTGTTATATCTCGCTTTACGTATTACTGCGGTTACATATATTAACTTTTTTGGCCTGATAAATTTAATATGACTATTAAATTTAATTTTTTTCTCCTTTTTAATATGATTTTCTTTTCGAACTTTTAACTTGTGAAACAAGGTCTAATCATCTGTGTCGAACAATTTCCCCATTCATATTTAAAATTGATCACATGCAATCCGTGATAACAACCCTTTGTTCACGATGGAGAAGTATCTTACTTTAGTCTCATAATCTGAATAGAAATTTCATATTTTCCATTACATCTTACAAAGCGATTTCATACTTCAAAAGCAGTTACTTGCATTTAAGGCGGAAACGCAAACTAATTTCAAGGTGATGTCTACATGAATATTTCAATTGCCAAAATTGGAATCTCAAAAGAGAAAAAATAAAAGCAAGTTTACTTCACACAGATTAAAAACTATTCCCGAGAAACCATTATTGTATTATGCTGTGCATTTCGCCATTTTATATCATACCCATTTACATGTCGAATGCGTTCCTGTTAGTTTAAGATCCGGCATCACACAAACCATGAATTATAGGGCCTTATGGTATTTAGGTCTCGCCTTAGGAAGCTAACCGCAATATCTTCACGCTATTGGACGATTCCGTGCTTGGATAAACCAATGATAAAAATTCGGTTCATTCATCCACATTCTTTGCCTTTCATCTTCTTGGGATAGCTTGTCTGCACGACCTCAGACGGGTCGTGTGGGCATTTTGTTAATTTTTACAGATTAACGATTATTAACCAGAATTGCTCTCACACCAGCAAATCGTAGCATGAAAAGTCGCGCTGAAAATACAGTCAACGGATTAAATGTCGTTGACATCAACAGAGGATCGAGATAGATGAAGCTATTCGCACATTTGGAATGAAGCAGAGAAATGCGGGTTTCGGTCGGAGCTCCATGTTTGAAGACGGGCGAAAAAGGCAATCGACACTTTCTGTACGCCGTTTATAAATGTACACATGTTTATTGCATCGTTAAAGAGATCGACATTAAAATGGACACAAGGTACAAATCGTTCAATTTACATTTCTACCGACTGTTTAATAAAGAAACGCTCATAGTTTTTGCTTATTAAACAAGACATGACGTATGACAATCAGTTCTCAACAATTCTTTGTTATTTCTATTCTGGCCACTGGTTTATAACCCGCGGATTAACTGTCCGATATTTTCAATTTGAAGCATCATCTGCAATGATATGAAATCGGAAAAACTCGAGGTGGTATTACGATGATCTCGGCCATCTTGAAATCGTTTCTACATGAGATTTTGGTAAATTAAATATTCATAATGTAAAGCTAGGCGAGCTCAAACTGTTTTGGACCATTCCAGTAGGAGTTTACGAAATACAAGGTGAAATGATAAATCATGTACGAAACTCCACACAACAGAACGGCAAAACTTGGCGAGGAACAACCACAAGAGACATTCTGTACACCAAAATGAATGCCAAACAACCATAATTCATATGAGTATATTTTTCAAACAGGTTTACCGGTTTTTCCTCTTCGATTCAATAAACCCATCACGAAAGGGAGTTGCCGGGACCACGTTTTGATGAGGTGTCTCGGAGGACATAAAAAAAATTGTATTTGGTCGCCCATGCAGCGTTGAAAAATGTCGCCGGGGTCTTTCCCGGAGGAGGGGGCTTTGGCGTGGTTGGAGCACCGAAGCCGTTCCTGCCAGAATCCGAAGCAATTTCCACCGATTTTATTATGACAGCGCCGATTACCATAAAAATAACCAATGCTCGGTGTCGCATTTATGGCAGTAGCCGGGGCATCACCCCGACGGATTTATGGCTCCTCGGGACCTCCGCGATATTTCCTCGGTCCAGGGCGCAGCAAGCGGTGTCTAAAACCGAAGCCTCCGCAAGATTTATTTACTGTGCAGAAACTAATAATATCGCAGACTAATAAAAAAGAAATTGAAAAAAATTTCAGTCATTCCCGTAACAAGTTCGACCTTTCATGGTCAGCAACTGTGATTACCTGCGGCCTTGCGATCGAGGAACATCTCAGACCTACATACTTCATGGGAATTTTTATTGTTGACGAATGCAGTCGTTCAAGGGTGAACTTTGCCTATGATTTCGGATCCAGCCGCGGCATCGCGTACGGCACGGCGAGGGTTCCGCCGAAAGCTTCTGCCACTGCCGAACGAGGCACGAAACTCGGAGGAATCCGGGAGAGCATGCGCTTCGGCAAGCGAAATAGGTAAAGAATCAAGGACGGCAAGGAGTGAACTTTTCTTAACTTTGCATAGGTAATGCAATTAGCATGGAGATAGCGCAATCGGCAATTTATCTGATCGTCGCAATAAAGGATGCGGATACCAACGGATGCACAAAAGGCGCAATCCAAAGGACTTTTCTCCTTTTACTTAGCGAACGCACGAATCGCAGCGGTCACGCGCGGAGGAAAGAGAGAACGCGGCGAAGAGGCAACGCGCGGACTAATCGTCAGTCTAAAATAATTACAGTGGAGATACGTAAAATTTGGAAGAAGGCACGTCAAGCCGTGATTGGTCGAACGCAAACCTGATTCCTTTTAAAAAACCACTATTATTGGACACCGAATCTGCTAATTTGAATAAAACATGTTATGTTAAGGAATAAATTATTCTCGGATGCAGGTAACCCAGGCATGGACCGAAAAAGAAGCTGCCTTCATTCTCACCATCCTCTTGTTGGCTGCTCGTGTGCGTGGAAGGCGTGGATTTCGCCTTCTTCTTCTCTTTTTTCTCCCTCTCCGCCTTCTCGGGAAAGACCCGTGGAAATGATTTTCTCCGTGGAAATTCCAGGCCGAGGCTCCGTTCGACGGCCTCTCGCGGGAGCGGGTACAACAAAGGCAGGCCTCCAGGTCTTGCACCACATCTCCGACAGGTACGTACGTGATTGAACAATCGGTTATATTTTTGATATTTTTAGATTTTATGCATATCATCTGATCGTAACGTTGTTATCAATTTTCCTTTTAGTATATCACGATTGGATTTTCGCAACGGCGAGAGATTAGGTTAGGTTATTTTCCGAGCCGCCGCTGGACGCTGATACGGTCTTGCCGTCGACGGAGTGGAAAATTTCGAATTTTCGCGGGCTTCGCGCCCCACCCGGTTCGAAGATGGCGCTCGCGGCATTCTCATTCAGTAATTCGGACAATTTTGTTTCGGGCATCTGCCCGGGCCAAAGTCACCTTCGAAATCCCGCAAGAAATATGTTTTTGCCTCGAAAGGTGGTATGGGAGCCACCCATGTAATGATGGCTCGAAATGCTCGCTTCATTAATTACTACTTAGCGATGCCAAGCCGATTATCGGTAACCATCGCTGCGGAGGCTTCTTCCACGTTCCCTGTCTCCCTTCATTCACCGGATCACTCGGAATCTCGATGGGCGTAAATTTAATATTAATAAGCCATGCAAGGATTTAATTGTTGGCTCTCCCCGTGGTCCCTCCTTCTCGCTTGTTCGAAGCAGAAAGACTCGAGGAGGAGATCCGTTAGGTCTACCACGCACTTGGACGACGAGCAACCGGCGGAGTCGGAACGTAAATGTCGAAATGCGATTTCCACGGAAATCGCCTGCAGCGGGCCCAATCACCGGCAGTATTCCTGCCGGGTGTCCTTCAAACGCGGCAATTTTGGTGTCACGATTTTTGGCAGCGATAGGGAACCATGTCAAAAGTACGGGAGCGCTGTTGCCCAAGACGTAATCGCGGTCCTTATCAGCCTATCGCACCGAGATAGGGCATCGAGTGGGGCCGGGGTCTTCGTCGTGGAAATTGGGGCCTTTTGAAGGTACTGCCAAAGCATCTCGAACTAATTATGCTAATTGCTCGTCGAAAACTCCGTACAAACCGCTCCCCTGCGCCGTTCCGGCAGCAACTCTTTCCCGAAAACACGAAACTTCCGTTAGTTTTCGTGAAAGGCTCACGCCGAAAACAAAAAAGAAATTTGCATTTTCCACAAGGCAAAAGACATGGGAAAAATTTTCGGTTTAATTACACAACCATGATGGAGAGAAAAAAAAGTGGTTTTGAACCTGAAATTAGCAGCCTGTTCCTTTTCTTATTATATGAATTTTTTTTTGCGACGAAAAATTCAGCGCTTCTGATCGTTACCCAAAAGATTACTCGGGTTAAGATTATGAGCACAATTTTTTCAGGTACAGAACGCCTGGCTTTTCCCCGTTCTGGGATTTCCCCTTCGAATGCCAACCTTCTGAAGATGAAGGCCCTTTAACAAACCTTTGCGTCGTTGAAATTCGTGTAATCGTTCTTCCTCTGCCAAAACTCCGAAAGGTGCGCATGCGCAGGAAATTTGTAAAAAATTAACATAAATTATTCATTCTCATGTTTGCATAATCGAACTATCAGGCCTAAAGATTTGTTTTTTCCTTTATTTCTTTTGCCACGGCTAATATTGGGTTGATTATTTACGTGCTCATTGATTGACTTCAGGAATCAAAATCCGAATTCCTTTCTCTGTTGCACGTGCAAGTTTGAGTTGTGCGAAGGCAAAAATAAGGAAAGGTTGTACGAGAAGGTGCTCGACGTATTCGGTTTGGCGGAAAATTTGGAATTACCGGAAACGACCGCGTCTGCTCGCCGAAATCACGTCTGTCGGCGGTTGGCAGAACCGCTCTGCGGCAAAATGCGGCGGAACGATCACCGGTTAGATCCATCTTCCACTGTCGATGATTTCGGCGTTAGCGCTGACTGTGTGCAATGACGTCATAAAACGGTGATTGACAACCCGAGGGCGCACCTTTGCCGTCACAGTGGGTGACCGAGTGGAGTGGTTGAGCCGCCCAGATTCGAGCATAGAGGTCAAGTTGTTGACGATTGTAGAAAAATGTAAAAATCGAATCGATAAATGAATCGAATCGATCGGAGCTTGTTCCTCCTTCCAGGTTTGTCCGGGACGGAATCGTCGCCGTTCGAAGGCTGCCTCACCTGACGTGCTGCGGGATCCCTAAGCAACCGAAACCCAAACTTTTTTCTTGCTGTCTCATTCGGACCGGCAACGCCCAGGCCGAGGTACCTGAATGAGGTTGTTCCCCGTACAATTTTTTTCCTTTTCCCGAGCCTAAAATAATTACATTTAAATATCGAAGGGTTTCATTACACGTTAGAGGCGAGGCTAATTTCCAATTGGGAAATTTGGCAGTCGAAATTGAATGGAACTGAAGTGATTACATGGGCCGATACCACTTCGGATCCCCCTCTGCCATATTTGGTTCATACGTAATATGACCGAGCAGAAAAAGGGAGATTAGTGTGGCAACTCATCATCCGGAGTGTTATGCTCCGAACATAAAATTCACTTTTATTACCATGGCACATCGGTTTGTTATTTTGTATTGGATCGTACCTGGCGGGGATTAAAAACTGACACCGGGATCTTAACGTCATCACATCTAATGATCCGAACCCGATAATTACGATGCTTTTCGGAGGAAATGGGTAGGTAACATTGAATGTAATGTATGCCTTCATCGGAGAAACGGGAATTTTTGGCCGCCATACGGCCGCATAGAAGAAAACTGCTAACTAGCCGCTCGTGGGTGTTGTGCCAGGCAATGAGAAATGTGATGCGCCGTGTCGGCAGCGTTGTATTACCGCAAATAAGATGAATTAGGTCGGCGTCAACCCGGGATCCGTCGATTATATTAAGCACAATGTTCGAGACGAGATTTTCGATGAGTTTCATTAACAAAATTGGCTGCCGATGCATAAGCGAAACGGGATCGAAAGGGATTGAAGATTGCATTGTCGCTAAAAGGACAACGTGAAAACCCGTCGAAACGCGGGATTTTACCCTTCGCTTCGTTTGCCGGAGCGGAAAAGGCTTCCAGAGAACCTAGATGGTTAGCACCAACGTTGGCGTTTGTTAGGGGAAGAATGGTTAATTTAATTTTTGTTTAATTTAAATTTCCATTAGCTGTGAAAAAATCGTTACGTTAAATAAGGTTCGTTAACGACATAAATCGCGCTGTACACGTGCAGCATTTACCATTCGAAACCTCTGTTGCAGATATGTCCGGCCGTGCAGAATGCCAGCCATTCGGCGCAGGAAGGAATTCCATTCGTTTTAGCCGAGGAAGTGCAAAGCGTGAATTTGTTTACACTTTGGTTAGAAAGAAAATTCGCAATTGACTGAAGTCAAACAAATTTTATTGGACGGAAGGTGCAGGTGTGGTAAGTTCAGCGCAAGGCCTCCAATGCTCGATGACTTAGTGATCGGACATTGATTTTGTGCTCGGTTCGAATTCTAGGGGGCACTTTCCGTAGGGATATCAGAATGGCGTCGACGCAGGTAGAGCAAGGGGGGCCTTGATGAGGTGTTTCGGCGTGATACCGAAAGATCAGAAAACCTAACAAAATGTTTTTCACTTTTGAAATTAAAAAAAAAAAATGTCATTTTTATGCGTTTCAATGGGAATATTGGAAATGGATGGAAGTAATGACTCTTCAGCAGTTTCTGTTTTCTGTACTTTTAGTCGAAGCAAAATCTCCGTTTAGTCAGCACCTCTTTTAACGTCCCACGTTCAAAACAAGTACCTCGGTGTCTCTTTCTTTCTCTGTCTCTCTCCCTCACTCACTCTTCTTTTCCCTCACACACTCTTTTCAGGTTAAGTGAAAATACTTCCATGAAATTTCATCGGTTTTATAATAATCGCATAACCATGATGGTTTATGTGTGCATATTCATCGGTCAATTTACTCTCGAATATTTGCCATGCACCAGTTTTACTGGAGAACTAACCGCTTTGATATTAAACCAGGCAGTTTGCGCGGAGCATGCAGGTAGAAGAAATTAAATTTTTACGATCCCCTGAAAGTTAAATTCTTCTATAAAATATGGGCGATTCAATATTTAAAGTGAGCGGATCGGGAAGGCTGCGCGGCAGGGAACCGTGAAAAGTCCCCCTGGATCCATGTCCAGGCCTCGGAGGTAACCGCCGATCTCCGTTTTAACTTTTATTTTTGACTTGAAATTAATTTGTACCATCCAAAGTTCACTGCTGCGTTATTAGTACGTGACACGATACAACTTTTGGGTTAGCACGTGAAATCATTGCATCCACGATCAGTTGAGGTTAATACAACTCAGTGAAAGTAAAACCTTCGACACTTACCTAACATCTTCGATAAATCCGCATTGTGGAGGTCCGGATTTTCATCGGCTAGTTTTTTCCTCTCCACCTTGGCCCAGACCATAAAAGCGTTCATCGGCCTCCGAATCCTTGCTTCCTTCACCATTTTGTTCTGGTTCATACCCGGTTTCGCGTCACTTACATGACCGTAATAACCTAATCTATTGTCCATCGGATTATTCACTATATTCGTATTTCCTAGCCAGTATTCGTCGCCCATCCTCGGCGCGGAATCACTAATGCGAGTATTATCATCGTATCGGTACTCAAAATCGTTCTGGTATCTACCACTTTCCTCCGAGTATCTGCTCAAGTCGTTAATTGAGTATGGCATGTCAAAAGTTCTCGAACTGTTCTGAGCATCAAACGTTCTAGGGCTGGTGTTTTGGTCGAAGGAAGCTCCCGGTCGTGTCTGCGGTTGCTGCAAATCGTAGGACGGTCTGTTCGGGGCCGGATAGAGCTGCGGATACGACAGCGAAGAAGGTGAGCTCGACGACGGGAGGCTTACTGACTCCTGAGACAAATCGTCCATATTCATCCCCGTTGGTTTATATATCCTGCAAAGGGAAATTTAACCATTAGCACGAGGACCACTGTCGCGGTTTGGCGACTCGGATTCGATTTTTACATCATTAGGATGGGTTTCGTGGCTATAAAACAATTTGATGGTGTCATGGTCCATTCCGATTAAAAAAACTGATTTGCCACGGGTGCGGAGAAGTTACCGTAAGATACACATGGGTCTCATCCGAATGCCAAGCTTCGATCCGTTTTGTTAGATGCTGCGCTTCGCACCATGTACTGTAAGCGTTATAAACAGCGACCTAGAGCGTTTTAATCTGTCGGAATGAATAAATCCTTCTGAAAGGAGCATGCGGTAGCAATCTAGAGACGGTATCAAATGTTCTATAAACGAAGCCAAACAACGTGGCCCCCGACGTTATTCCGATGAGAGAATGCAAACGAAATGCAGTTCTCTTAACGTTCGAGACCAGGAACCCATGAAACCACATATTTTTCTATTCCTGCGCATTTTACATCGTCTCTATCCAAATTCGGATTCTCTAATTCATTCTTTGTTCTTATTTCTCACATGACCACCCGCTCCGATGATAATTTGCGGGACTGTTCGATCCCGGCACCTCCGCGTCAGGCTGTTTCATACAATGGACGAGGAAGTCGCATAACAGATCGCGGTTCCCGGCAGACGAGGAACCTTACCGCGCAGTACCAAAAGGCATTTTCAGTCGCCATAACGAACCGAGGCGAAGAAAAAAACAGATTAGTATATGCTTATTAGAAATGATTTAAAGACCGCGGTGAGTTATTCATAAATTATTGGCGTACCCAGATCTTCACATGTGACCCTCTTAACCAAAGTGAAATATATATAAATTTTCGGTCTCATATACAATTAGGTATCTTCCGAATGTTGAATAGCAACTGGTGCCTTTTGATGCGATCGACCCAAAGCTCCGATATTGGTTGTTCCGTTTAATTCGATATTGATCATTACAGATTTGCGTAAAACTTTTTCCCGGGGGAGAACTTGAAAGGTCCTTCGTAAACCCATTAACCGAGGAAAATTCGAAAACTCGTACTGATGTCAGGCCTTGAAGCGGTGATATCAAAACGTTTCTCATGTTTTGGTGTTTTCACAGAAGGAAAAGTTCTTCAAGTGATACACAAGACACGCGCACGCAACGCAGCATACGAAGAATTGATTTATCAACTAATAAATGTTTGATTAAGCTCGTTTAACTCTATCTTTTAAGTATTTTTCTATCACTCGAAATTAGATTGCCGTGAGAAATATGATTTATTCATTGATGTATTGAAGAAACACAAATCGCGGGTGACATCATAGAAAGTCGCGCGAATTTCAATGTGGAAGAGTTTAATCGAGTGGACGGAATCTGCTTCCACGACAATCCCGTTCGGGATCTTTGAGTTAAGACATCGGTTTCTTTTGCACCACCGCGGGACTTTACAGGAGTCGATCGCCGCCTCCGCGATTCTCAAACGGGGGGAGGGAAGGGGGAAACAAGCGTAATATTTACTTCGAGAATATTCCCGATAATATCGGAATTTGTTTCACTAACTGAACTCTTATACGGACGAGAAAACTCATAAGAAATTCATTTTTTTTTCACAGGTTTTCTGGCCTCGTGAATATGGGAATCAAACCGGAAAATAAAGGAGATTGATGCAATTACCACAGGTCTTCGATGCCAGTTCGTCCGCAACTCTTCACGTCCGAGTGCTGTGCTGGCGAGCCCCGGAGGAACCCCGGAGCCCCCATGGATCTGCCGACAGCGCTCTCTCTCAGGCTCGACCATTTCGAAGGTATGAAGTGCAGAACCGGAATACGCTGTGCGTTATCATGCCTCGCGTTATCTAAGGAGAAGGTTGTTCTAGGACGTTAGATTTATCAGCATCTGTGCATTACGTCAGATCCCGGTGTCTTTCTCCGCATCCCGTTAAGGTGCGTCAACCGAAACCTCCGCGTCGGGAGTTAGCCGCGAAAAAACGCGCAAAATAGGAAAATTGCTTTTAAATACCTGGCGCTGTGAGGGTGACGCGATAGTCCTCTCGGCCGACCACGATGCCCGACCGAAGCTGCCTTTTACTGCCTACGACATTGACTTGCCCGGTAATTATATCCGCCAATTTTTTTGTGGGGGAAACAAAAGCGAAATCGCCATTATCCAAACGGGATCGACGCCCCCTTAATCCCTCCTTTCCAGCATTATTCCCGATCGTCGTGACATGTAATTTACCTGTCACAGAACTTTTCGCCAATTTCGCCGTTGAATGGAATCCGTCGATAATCCGGAAATCGAAAGATCACGCCCGATCAACTCCCCGTGACGTCACCTTCTCGGGCGCCTTCCGTTCCCGGCAGAGGGCGTCGGGAGAGGCGTCACGCCGCAGGGGAAGGAAGCAGCGACGCTCATCTCAACCTCGTTACACATTTTCAAGCCGAAAACACTTCAAATGTACACATTTTAAAATTTATTTATTACGCGCCGTTATCAGTGTGTTAAAACTTGTCGGAATCTACCGTGGAGCTTTGTGTGATAACGGAGATAATGGAACCGAAATGTTAGAGTGGGACCGTCTTTAGGCCAGCCACTCGCTGGCGCACGCGGCCTCGCCGACCGGGCTTATCCCCGCAGCGGGACGCACCCGCTGCAGCGGCCCTTCCTCGCGATCTCCTCCATTCCCGGCTTCCCGGCACGCCTCCATGCCCTCTGCTCCGGGATAAGCGTTTGCGCCCCCGTGGAAGCTCGCGGCCCCCACGGGGGAAGACTTAACGGGAAGGCACCAGGCATTTGATGATGATAAATATTGTTTATACAGTTATCGTCTCTCCTCCGCTTCTTCTATGTACATTTTTTTATGGCTCTCCACGTTTATGAATTTGGTCTGCCATTGTAACAGCTTCTTCGCGCTGATACGGCCTCCTCCACCGAAACCGCAGAGCTTTTCCTTCCTTTTACTTTTACTCTTAATTCGTATCCAAATATCGGGCCCGTGCGGGGATCGCATGATAAGTCACTGTCGCGGTAATACTTTTTTTCGCCCGTGTCACAGATAACGATCTGTGTCTTGCCTCTGCACGATTTCCACCTTCTTGCACGTACATACGAACATCAGCCGGATAGCGATGGGCCACCGCATCCTGCACAAACTTCATGCGTAATTGCTTCCGAGCGCACCTTTCTCTGCCCCATTCCAGGAGCATTTCCCATGGTTCTGCAGATCCTCCTTTTTGGGTTTCTCTCCAATAATCGAAGGAGATGCTCTTAAATAAGTAAAAATTGTTGTATGGCGCAAATTATTGCGCGACATAAAAATTAAAAACGAAGAAAGGACACATGGATTTCACGATGAACAGTAAAATTCCAACCTTGGGCGGGACGCTGCAGCACAGAGGCTCTCTCGCTAGTGGTTTGCCGATAAACGCGATTAAAAGTAAAAAATTTGTGAGATTTTTAAAATTTAAACATAAAGTTCATCTACGTCAATTATTTCATATTTATTTATGCAATTGTCGGAAAGTGTCAATGAAAACTGCGATACGTTGAGGGAACCTCTGACGGGGTGTGAAGTAGGAATGTTTCGCGTTCAGCGTCAGCTTTATTTTCGAAAATCGTGATTTCGCATCGGATTTTAAGTGAGTTGTCAGCGGTGACTTTTTCCGGCATAAGACATAGTCCACGTTGGCCTGGCCACCAATTATCCATTTCAATACGAGGGCAACTTTTCTGATTATCTAAACGGGTTATCGATCCAATGTGAAAGTGCTTACAGATAAAGTTAACCGAAGCTTATTTGGGAAATGGTATTGCGATAGTCAAAAGAGGCACGATGACACTTTTGAAACCCTTTTCTTCGGGTGTCCCACACAATGACGGTTACGCAGGGATAGTCAGAGGCACAGAAATCACGCAAATTTCTCGTTATAAAACATAATAGCCCGATGAAAATTCGTAATACAGTCATTAAAACCTAACCCGGCGCAATTAGATGTAATTGCCCGGGAGTTATGGTTATCGTTTAAAGCTAAGTTTATTCGGACAGTAAGAGTGTGGATCTCATTAACAGCCCGCCAACGAGGGTTCCTTTCGCTAGCGGATTCGCGGGAATAAATTTATGGGGTTAAACATATTTTTATGCAAAAGCGAACGTTATGTTACAGTGGAAGACATTGGCAGGGACTGAAAGGAATATTCGTTTAAGTAAATTCCTTCACTGTTCAATTTTGACTGACCAAAGGTATCCAAATTTTTAGCTTCAGTACCGTATCGTTTGTTATTGTCGTGATCGCGGCCGCATTATTCTGAAACCTCTCCGAAAATGTAATCGAAAATGGACTCCTAAACGAACACCGATTAACTGTCCGTCGGACAATTGTTACATCTGTATGTGTAGCGCTGTCATTCTTACCGAAGGGTTTTGAAATGTCACCAACTGAATATTTCCAGTAATTTAAATAGCGCAAGCAGAAACCGTTCCCCCTTTAACCACACCAGGTTAGAAAAGTTTTGTATTTCGTCAGGCAAGATCTGCACCCTTATTCCGAGACTTGGATAATCCCGGAATGGGCGGCGTTTTTTGGATGTGGGAAGGATATACCTTAATCCATACCTGATCTTGACGAATAAAAATTGGCCTTGCATATTTTTAGCGATTTTATAAAAAAAGATCGTTTAAATTTTTAAAGCCAACCGATTGGCATAAAAGCAATTTGGCATTTATGGATGGCAATATAGTTTGTGCATTCTGCGGAAATTTTTCACGTATCTGCGATATACAATGCTGATTTGATTAGGAAGGTGAATGGAAAATGATTTACTCAGGTTTCTGCGACGGATAAGAGAAAATGGAATTTTATATATATATATATGTGTGTGTGCGTACACATGTACACGTATATTAACAGACGATTGCTTTTACATATTCCCCAAACATTGGAAAATGGTGACCGAAACTCTTCAGCACTTAATTCCCATTAGGCAGTCAGAATGCGAAATCCTTAGGGAAAATTAATTATACCTAAAGTTGAAATTAACATAAAGGAAGGCAACGCATTCATAAAATGCGGGTTCGTTGAAAAGTTTCGGGTTCGGCTGAATAATCACAAGACGGAAACCCCTTACTAAAGCCCTTTATGTTCAAATAAAAAAAAAAAAATTGTCTAATAAAAATGAATGAAATTACCAACAATCGACTTATGCATGATAATCAAATATGGCACTTACAACCCCAATCTATATTCCACAATATTCTTATTATTATACAATTACGATATAGCGTAACTTCCATTTAAAAAGTTAACTCTGTTATCAAACGAGGTACCTCAAAGCACATTCGAATCAGCTAATATTTTATGAACCACTCAATTTTTAAGTCATTATTTATTTTATAAAATTTACGTGGTAAGTAGTCCAAATGCGTATTTTTCAAACCCCCATTTGTATTTTCCATACCAACAACATAAACTGCAATCCTTAAAGAATAATTTCCGCCATGTAATTTTCATTCTCAGCCACTTACATATGAAAATTTAATGCGGAAGAATGTTAATATAACATTTTCGTCTAGCGTCGGCAATCCGGAGGGCAGCCTTTGAAAATTGCTATGAACTCACCGTCTCGGAACAAATCCTTTTTCAATCCTTTTTCCGGCGGACGAACCTTTTTCAGTGCACAAGAAATGGGTTAAAAAAAAAAAAAAAAAATCCTCAGTCACCGCAGTCAAATATTTTCCGTATGCGCGCACTGCACTTTGCACTATGAGTGTCTACCATACTTCACTATTAATATACATCACATTATCTACATTAAAAAAAAAAAAATACTTATACGGACAATTCCAAATTCGGAAATGTTATATATATATGTATATATATATCAATCAGTATGTATCCGCTGGATAAGCAGTCTCCTGTCGGACACAAAAGATTTCTTTCATCGATAACGCTGTTGATTTTTTTGAAACATACCGATGCCCTCTTTTAAACTACCTTCCTTCCAACTTGCTCGAGTGGAATTCCTCTCAAAAAAAAAACGGTACCCATACATGTGTGTGATATGTTGCGGATATTTAAGTATTGCGGTCCCAACGAAGAACGGTGCAAAAAATTAACATAGAAACAAAATTTAAATTACAATTAATAAAAAGAAGAAAAAAAACAAAATGTGTTGAATATACCGCCCAATCGATTATTATTTTTACTTTTTCATTAAACTTATTTTAATGAGTAAAATTCGTATTCTCGGTTCAGATGCTACAATAATAGCCTTTAATAAGTAGAAAATTCGGATAAGGTACCGAAGAAAGTGCCTCGCAGGAATTTTTTTTTTTTTTTTTTTTTTTTTTTTTTTTTTTTTTTTTTTTTTTTTACGCGATTCGCGAACGACGGGACAGCCCTGCGCGTGCTTTGCCGTCAGCGGGTGCGGAAACGAAGAAAATCCCGAAGGAACATCCCGATCAACGCACAAAACTTACAAAAGACAAACGGACGGGGGGGGACTCAACCGACGTTTACCGAACACTAACAGGTAGTAGAGCATACACCTGTCCACCGTCGACGCAAAGCATACACTGAGCCTCGGAAACGAGTACGCAAAGCCAGGCAACCATACTTGAGATTATGGTTGAAGTGCTAGGCCCCGCTCACTCGGAGCGATAGGAAAGTGCGATTCGCTTCTTCTTAGTTTTCTGAATTTTCCTGCACTTTTCTCGCTCACTTTCCGACCCGGAAAATTTCCCGGGGGCGAACCCGGGAATCCGCCCTGCTCCTCCTCCCTCCCGGCAGTGCCGATCGCCCGTGTGCAAAATGATCGAAGGAAGCGGTTCTTTCCCGCGCAATGATGCCAACTGCCGGACGCCGGGGGCGTTAATGTACAATACGTTTTCAACGTACGAAGAATTCCCGAATATTTCAATATAATAAATCTCCGACAGAAATATGATATGTGTTGTATAACTCGCGTAAAATCAAAATAAATATGTACTTGTTCATATTATGAAAAATTCAAGTTATAAATTTATTAATAATATAATACAAGTTTTACGCAGTATATAATTAAATGATTTATAAATTAACTAATTTGTCATCTTAGTTATGAATTTTACATTATATTAATTTCACGATTTCAAAATTTCCATTCAGCTATAGAAATCCGTTATAGTTTTTGTTATGAAAAAAATTAAAAAAATTTTTTCTTTGTTGAAATGTTATATATTTTTAACGATCGAAATTTTATCTTGAACTCACAAATTGCACATATCGCACGTGCCTGCAATTTATTTGATGTTTGCATTTATGGAATCAATAGGTTATGAATAAAATATAATTATTAATAAAAAAATGCATGCTGATTTATCGATCTGGGTATTTCACCATATATATATATATATTCTTATATATATCTGATCGGGACTCGTGATATGTTCAACGGCTTTTCCTTTTTCTTACAGCAACGACCACCGCGCTTTGGAAACCATCTCCGCGGCTGGAGGAAGAATATTCCACCGGCGTTAACGTCTGCAGTCCGTTTTGTGGATGAGGAGGGGCACGCCAGAAAACTCGCTTCCCATCTCTATAATTAAGTACCACGATCTGGCATCCGCTTTGCATAAAAACATGGAATTGTGTACTGGGAGAGAGATGGGAAACGGTTCAGTGAGTCCGAAGCTACCTGAAAGGACCCTCCGGATAAATTTTCCACGTCTCTTCGGTGCAGAGGACACGGGTGAAGAACTCGAAGGATGAGGAGGTAGAACCGGTCATAGTTAAAACCATAAATAATATTTCATTTTAAACCGAGCGACGATTCTTCCCCCTTTCCCCATCATCTAGGAGGCTCTGCCGACTACCTTTCTTCGGCATCTTTGAGGAAATCGTCACAACCGGAACTCCTACCCATTTATCGATTATTTTATTCACGAGAGCCTTCCTTTTCGATGGGGGGGGTCACAGGTTACGCTTCGCACGCCGGCAAAGACGCGTTGACGAGCGAAATGAAGACGCTGTCTCAGAGGAAGGGAATTCGTAATATAATGACAAAGAAGCGAAGGCTGAAAGGGAAGGAGAGGAATAAAAGAAGAAGTCCAGAAATTATCTTTATTATTATAATAAACCACAAAAATAATTAATGATGATGACGATAATAAGAGCAGTTTAGGAGCTGAGAAGAGTCTTGTCTTCCTTCGGCGAGGAGTGTTAAAAATCTGCAAGTAAGCAATCAAAGCCAAAAATTAAAGAATAATGATCTGAAGCTGATAGGATAACGCGGCCTGATATTGCATTCGATTATTCCGATGAAAGTGGCCAAACTCTCCTCGCACCGGAGCAGCCTTCGTCTTCCAGAGTGTCCAGGGGAGGTGCACAAGCCGGGATCGGGGGAGATATCGGTATCTTTTCCTTTTCTTGACGCAGGGAAGGTGCCTCCGTCCACGTCAAACGTGCCCGGAAGGCTCGGTCTGTGACACGATGCCGCAGCAGACGTTCTCTGAACTTCGACTGAACCAAAGGTCGGGTCTCCGATTTGCTTCAACGAGCGAACGTCAAACTTAGTGCCGTATTAATTAATTTTTTTCAGGAGGACGATGATGACGTCACAGTTTACGATCCCCGTACCGAACTTTTGCCGCGAATTAATTGCCGACGTCTTAATTCACGTAAGCAGTTATTTTTAAAATTAATGTTAAATAATTTATTCCACCGAAGACTGTGAAGTTAGACAACTTTTTCCGAGCCTTAGCGCAAAGAAAAAAAAATATGGAAATTACACGAAAAAATTAATTTTGCCCGTCTCAGATACGGATTTGGGTTACTAGTTATTGCTTGACGTATTCTATAACGAAAGCTGAATGCTTCGAGCATGGCAGCAAATTGCTTAGTGTGAAAATGACATTTGATATTGTCATGTTAGGAGAGTTGTTTTGAAAATCTGATCTGATTCTATCCGAGTCTGCTCCTTTTTCACGTCCTCTCGCCCGTGCAGGCTCTAAAATTCCGTCTGTTTTGGATCTTCCGCAAATATTTCACGTTTCCGTGCGAACAACGCACATTTAACTGGCGCTGCTCCTCTTAAGACACTTTTCTCGAGCCAGCTTCGGCCATTCGGCGGCCCAGCTTCACGGTTAAAATGCGTTTTCCCGGATTGATGAAAATCACTCAATCCCCTAATGCAACAGAATTTATTTAAACGAAAAGAATTAAACACTTAATGAATGTGAATTTTTTTTTCAGACGTTTCTGAATTCTGAAATGTCACAACAATCGCCGGAAACGGCCTGAATTGCTAGGAATTATTTATTTGCTTTTTTTTTTCTCTTTCATTCCGTTAACTCGAATTTCGAGGAGCGAAATCCCCCGCCATTAAACGAGGTTTGGACTCACTTCAAATGGACCGTCCCCGAAATATCCGGTGAAAGGGCAGGCAATGTCGACATTTCCTAATTTTCGCTTCGCGGATTTTGCCTAGCCTCCGTCGTTTTGGCGAAATCGATTTCTGAACGCGCCCTAGGATTACTGCTCTGAGATTCCTCCCGCGACGCTCTCGCTCTTGGAAATCGCCAGCAGTCCTCCCACATCTCGCGGGACTCAGAAATTTTTAACATTTTTCGCATGTTTT
The DNA here is from genome assembly GCA_028565995.1 of Ricinus marginatus. Taxonomy (NCBI): domain Eukaryota; kingdom Metazoa; phylum Arthropoda; class Insecta; order Psocodea; family Ricinidae; genus Ricinus; species Ricinus marginatus. The sequence continues at coordinate 3,931,612 of JAOWBB010000007.1, read as the reverse complement.
CCGTTTTTAAATTTGCAAAAAAAAAATTTCCATTCATTTTCCGCCCAGAAGAAGAAAAATTTCTGTCGCAGTCGCGTTCAAATTTGAATAATTTCTCAAATTCTTAGGAATCTCGGGCCCATATTCCCTGCGCAAGAAAAGTTTCCCCACGTAAAATCCTTGCGACTGGAATACGCACTTTCAAAAATTCTGATAAGGGGGAGCTGTTGGATAGAGCACCAAATTATATGTAATTAGTATCGGTTCAGTAAATGAATAATTATAGGTACAAGAAGTTAATGATAAATCATATAAGATAAAGATCATTCGAGGCTTTTGCAGGTAATAAGAGGTTCAAACCCATTTCTAGTCACTGAATTCTTAAATTGAAATGTCTGCGGTGAAAAGTAGAAAGCGCCATGAAAATACTCCTTTCGCACCGGCACATCAAATGGACAATATTTCTTATATTTATGAATTATCTAATTATTGCCGCACATACTTCGGCATCTCGTTGATTGGTTGCTCCGAATTTGCCATTATCCGCAAAGAACTAAAAAATTACATTTTCGGGCCTTAGATACCGGTTCACACCGCATTCATCGTAGGGATCATGTTTTTCAGGTTTTCCCAGGAATGTATCGTCGTCGGTTCATCGCTACATGGAAGCAAAATACCATTCTATCACAAAGAATATGAGCAACTTACATACCAGAGGGACAAAGGCAACGGTAAAAGGAAACAGAGATATGCGTAATAACCCGTCCGTATGTACTCAGTATAAAAGAGACAACCGCAAAGACAACAACAACACAAAGTACCACCACCGGATACATATAGAGGTCGGATGTTACGCAGGATCGCTGGAGTAGAATACTGTATTCAACCAAGTAGAAAAACAATTTATTTAAAGCAGATTCTTATCTCAATTCAAAAAACCGAGTCTTACCAAATTTCGGGCACCCCAGGCTAATTAGCGCTGCCGGCCGAAGGGAAGGCCTCGACCCGGCGAAAAATGGCCAACGTCCGGGGTTTGACACGCACTTGAGGATGCCCAAAGCTGCCGCTTCGTCGACGTCTTTTCCACGTTTGCCTGCGTCGGCCGTACCGAAAGAGTACAAGGAAAGCCCCCGTCACGTAAGTATTTCAAATTTTCCGAGCTTGCGGCTGGCGGTGTGATATCGATATGGTACACACAATGAAGAAAGATACCTCCACCGAGGAACCAAGGCCAGTCATGGATATGCATGAGGGAGTGGCATTACCAGACTTGGGCGATCCTGGCGCTCATTCTTCATTTCAGACATAATTATTACATTTTATATGTTTGAGCAACAGATAAAATTAATTCAAATCAAGGACTTAGGGGGTAATTTTACTTTTTGAACGCTCTAAAATCAATTTAAATATTAACTGAAACAGGCGCGCAATGTGGGAAATTTTCATTGTGTAAAGGAAGCAACGCGCCAATGCTGCTGCTGCTGCTGCTGCAGGTTGGACGGAGGCGTCACGAACAAGATTCGGGACCCGCGGACATTTTCCGAGATCCCGCAGCCAAACGCCACGACGAAGACGCGCCTTACAAATGCACAACACTCGTCCTTTATTAATTTCTTATTTTATTTTAATATTATTTTTTTTTCACGCTCCACGATATCTCCGCGTCTCGTTCATTTTTCTCATCTAAAGCGGTATGACTGAAGTTGAATTTCCGACATTTTTTGATATTCAACATCCTCCGGTTTTTTTTATCGACCAAACCCGGACGAACGTAGTTTTCGCCGTTAAATCCATCCGACTGAAAATGCCTTTTCACACGAACACGCGAACAAGGTAGGGCTAATTAAGCCTTTTTGTCATTCCTTTGGACATCCCATACCAGAAAAAAAAAACAATCTTCAAATCGTTGTATTGATTGTATTGTAATCCGTAAGGTTTTTCCTTTTCGTGCGGAGTAAACGTAAAAAGGCAAACAGCAGAAACCAAGATGAAATAGATTTTTCATATTCATGCAAGAGATGAAACTCGTGCGCTCAGCATTCTCTATCAATTTCGAATGTCTACTGCTGACAAATCGATTTCGCAAAATGCGAGGTAAAATTTAAAGCAGTTGTTGCTCTGCCGCTCGGGATTGTAATTCCAAAGGATGCAAATCCGATTTCCCTGTCTGCGACGGAACGTTCAGAATGAATAACGTGTCATTAACAAAATGAAAATAGGTAACTTACCCCTCCTTTACAATTTGGGACGTAGGCATCATTTTGTCGGATGAACAATTTCCGAGGACCTACGCTTTTCCCTATCTTCCAGCCATCTAGAACTTTCCAATTTCATCGGATACACCTCGTAAGAGAGGTAGGTTGAATGGTTTCCGCCAAATAAGGCTTCCCGTACACCTAAACGGCCAATTTCCAAATTCCCACCGGCCCAGAAGTGGCAGAAAATTTCTTTTCCACGTTTTCACGTTGACACGAATAATGGCGTGAGCATGTTTAGCGGGTACGATTTGTCCATGCCCTGACGATTCAGATGATACATGTCTCAGTGACGTGGTCAAGTGTGCACACTGTCACACATGCATCGCCACGGTTCGTGGTGTTGTCTTCACTTTTCCTCTCCGCATTTCCACCGGTCTCGGTGTCGAATTATTCAACGCATTACGCGGAGTCCGACGGGATGTTCTTTTTCCTCTAGCGTTATTAAAACGAGTAGTTCGGTCCGGATCGAAGCCACTCGGAAAGCGCGGTGCCGTAGTTCGGACGGTGCGCGAGCCATTCGGAAAGCGTGGCCGGCACAAGTGCCGATGCCATCTGGGATTCAGAAGACCTAAATCGTAAGCTCGAAACTTTCGCTTAAACGAATCTAAACGTGTCTTTAAAGTATTAACCAGAGCAAAAAATAGAATCATTAGGTAATAACCAAACCTTGACAAAAATTGTGTGAAATCGTGACATTTTCTGTCTCACTATTCTCGGCACGTCAAATCCAACTTTTACTTTTTCCTAAGCCGGGATTCAGGCATTTTTTTTTGTGCCTTTCCTGGCGCGACCAAGTGCGCCGTACTCGGATATCGCATGGTCGCATCCTTGTGATTTCGATTCCAACTATGCCGATATAGCGCAAACGAAATCCGTCACGTGAGGAGGAAGAAAACAGGGCGTCGGATCAGAAGAAGTTGCGGAGGCTCATTCTGTACGGCTGAAAGAAAGAATCATTAATTATTTTATTTCATCTTGGCCTTATTAGCAGAATTATGGCATTGTAACCGGCGTGCTGATTAGTAAAGCCCATCCGAGTCCATGTAAGGAAATGAGAAGTTTGTGAAGTTTGATGTGAACTCTCAACGCACCTGGGGACACTCGCAGAGAAAAAGGGCGGCGGGGTCGCGCGGGAGAAGAATGAAAGAAAAAACGCTTTCAGGAACAGGTAGGAGAGGAAGTATATGGTCGATCATGCATGTGGGTGGAATCAGAAAAAGAATCCGTGGAGTTAGAGTGAAACAAGAAAATTAGTTGGTGTACGAGTTGAACCTAGGTACACGAATAAACTTCCGGTTCTCAGACGATACTTATCTATCTAATTAATATAATATTCACACGAATTTTGAAGTACACCTGTGCCGTCCATGCCTGAGGAAGGTACCGTCTGTTAAATGAAGCTCTCCTTGGTCTTTTTAGTGCTTGCTTTTCGTATCGCTCCATTCCCTATGAGGAAATCCCGTCAAGGTGACCGCTCTATTGCAATATCGCTCTAATTGCTTCCTTGATAATCATTAAGCGCGAGCAGCCCGCGCCGCACGAAAAGGCCTCCAAGGAGTTTTTCCCCGGCTCCGGCAGCGCTTATTTTTCTGTTGGTTCCTCCGAGCAGGTCAGCGCTTGCTCGGAATTCGCGAGAGCTGCGAAATAGTAAAAAACTTGCATGTGAGTAACGGTTTATAGCGCGAACTTAATTAAAATGAGTGTGGGCACGGGTCATGCGACACGGGGCTCACTTACTGGAAATCCAAACGCGAAACGCTCCTTTCTTTTGCAGCTCGCAAATGAATTGGGAAATTTCGCTTTGCTGTCGGAACCGCCTGGATAAAGGAGGAAAGGTAATTCGGGTAGCCCTGCGGCAGGGTTTGCTGTTCAAGATCCGAATATGGGAGATCACCTCATCCGAATGGATCCCGTCGAAGAAAGGACCATATTGTGCACGGACTTGCGAGAGAAGAACCCGGGCAAACGCAGCAAGCTCTCGGACTCGAAAAAGCACCGTCTGTTTCTGCTGACGTACAAACCTTCGGGGCAACATTTTGGGGTCTCCGATATTTTGGTACGTCATATATCGGGGAATTTTCCAAAACTTGAGACCGCCCCGTGCCTTGTCGTGTTTCGAATGGACGTTTTTCGCGGTAAAACCGGCAAGATCTTGATGAACAATGAAAATGTTGTGCGGAAGTCTAGAATTTGCAAAATTGTTAAATTCACATTATAAAGTTTTTGGCTTTTTTTTCAGTTTATAATGGTTTAATTACATTTCAATTATGAAATTAAAAGAGAATTAGACGAATGAAACAGGCTCTGAGAACGAAGATTCAGTTTGTTATACTTTGAGTATCCCACGCTTAACCAACGGTCTCGTGCCACGTTTGAAGGTACTTCCGATTTCCGGCAGCCGGCTCTTCAATTTGCTGCATGAGAAAAAAAGCTCCTCAGCACTCGTGTTTTGAGCTGAAGTTTACAATTTTGTTTGGCTGGAATGTCAAGATGGCGAAAATATGCAATCTAACCTAAAAAGGAAACAAATAAAAAAAAAAATTAGATCAATTTCGTTAAAGAAACTAGGTCAGAAATCATCTTCAGCTTCTGCAGAGGTTTTCTTTTCCATTTTTATACATGAAAAAAAAGAAAAATCGTGAAAAATGTGCAAATTTTATTTGTTACTTGATACTTTTACCACAGTGTTAAATATCTACATTGCAGCAACTCAGATTACATAAATCTGTTATTGTTGAAGACTTTTTTTTTTTCGGCTAAATCATCAAAAATTAAGTTAGTACGGAAAATAGGGAAAAAAGATGATGCACAGGTACGGCAATAAATAAAACTTTCTTTTCCATCCAGGAAGATTTAATTGCATCGCATTTTGGATAATTCGACAAAGAAAAAGGGCTGAAAAACGATACGACAGCACGGAGCACAATACCTGCATCTTTACTGGTAAACGAGCCAATGCGTCCATCGCTGATGTTTTTCCGATCTAAGACGATTACCAAGACGTAGTACGTAAAGTTTTTCAATTTAAACTTTCGAAAAATAATAACTCTAAGACTTATTTTGGATATCCTGGAAATTTTCATTCCTACATAACCTGAACTGAATGGCAGGTCCATTTGTTTGAAAAAGCTCTCAGGTTCGAGGCATAAATTTTTCCATCAGAAATTTCATTCAATATTGGATCAAAGGATGAAATTTGCGGCAAACCTTCAAACTTACGCCTGCATAAACGAAAATACAAGCCCGAAATTTCAAAAATTATTATTCACGACACACGAACGTCAAACCTATTGCTTACTCATAACATATGAAAGCTTCCACCAAGCTTATAACGATCTCGATTCAGATTAAACAATGAAAAGATAACTAAAAGATATTTCGTGAAAACGCAGTCTCACTTTGTCTAAATTAAGAGAAAAACATAGCGAAGCATTCTCGAGAGGCAAATTATAACAGAAGCTCGCATGTTTTTTTTTACTGCTAGGAGTTTTCACCACCTTTGGCCGTATGGACCACTGGTATATGTACGTAAAACTTTTAAGTTCAATTTTTTTGCTTTCATAAAAAGCTACTTTGAATATAGTCAAAAAAAATTATATTTGCAATTAGAATCTATAATTTTATGATTTATTTACAAATAGAAAAAACAATTTTTAGCCATCAGCCTTTTTTTAGGAATTTGCATTAATAGTGATTCACTCGTAAAATAGATTGATGCAATTTGAAAATATAAACATATTAAATCCATAAATTTTCTCCAAATTTATGAATTGCAAATAAAGAAAAAGAAAAAAAAAAAGATTTTTATCGGCAGTTAATTTACCAACTAATTTCCGGGATTGCGATTGTGAAGTGATTGTTTACGCCATGACTGTTTTGAGAATTCCCATTAACATGTGAGAAGAGATATGGAGGAGGCTACGCCGCAGCCGCGAACATCGAAGGCTGTGCCTCGCAGAAGACGCTCCTCACTTCCTCTTAATGCGATGCCATGGAGAAAAAAAAACCACTAATCGCATGGAATAAACTAATTAATTTTTTTTGGCAGTTTTCTTTCGAGTGGAGGCCATAAATTTAGGGTGATTTATTTTTCAGCTTCAGATTTTCACTTGTTTAGGCGGTACGTTCAACCGTAGTATAATTTCACCATAACCTGACCTCTTAACGGTTCAAATACAAGTTAAACGATCATTAGTTATTATTATGCATTGTTATTAGTGGTCCGTAAATGTAAATAACTGTCGGGTCGTGAACGGATAACATGCAAACCCCTGCATTTTGTGTGATTCATTTTCTACATCATATTTTTTTTTTTTTTTCATTCAAGATGTATTCGTCCGAAAACGTTAGATTTAAATTTTCACAACTCGAAATGGATTATGCAAAGAATCAAATATGGTGGATTTTTTTCACTCCAACTGAAAAACCGTTTCCGCTTAATGAGATTTCTCGCACAAGATTTTTTCTTCTTTTTTCATTTTTTGCTTCAAAATGGGAGATATTTAAGATCAGCTTTAGTCATTCTATTCCTTTGAATCCACGTCTCATATTTCACGTAGCCTGCAATCTGCTGACACAATTTTATAATATGGACATGTGGCTGCAGCGACCTTCAGGGTCGACTCTAAAATTATGTCAGTCTGGCTGAATATTATCTCGCCAGTTAAGGATTTCGGTCTTTGTGGAGAAGCAACATTTAGAATTATTCAACTCCCATCTTTTCATTATGGAAACAAAACATTTGACGCAATTTTTTAAGCTTCCTTTAATTTGATTGTAATTACCACCACGCTGTTTAATCCGATCTTTTCCTTCTCTAAAATTTGGCCAAAAATTTTTATCACCGATAATTTAAAATGGCAGTTTTCCCGCCTCGATGATTTCAGAGGTTTAAAATGCTGTCTTTAACTCATTTATCAAAGCTTAACTGGTAATTTACTCATAGCTTCTATAAGTTCGTACTCATTTCAGTAGTAACTGCAACCCTCTCATCTAGTGGGCCAAGCGCAGATTTGAAAAAGCAAGTTTATCTTTATGTAAGAGTTTAAAGAACACATATATATTTCATTGGGTTCTATATCTGCCGATTTGTCAATTTTTCCTTTGTTTTGGATTTCCAATTTTGTGAATTCTAATTCGGTAACTTCACTTCTTATGATCTGGGAATAAAAGAAAAATTAAACCTTTTGGGCAGTACCGCAATCTGTGCGTTCGGATGATTTAATAAGTAAGCTAACATTAATATATATATAAAGACGTTTAAGATCTGCAATTTAAAAGTAAATTAGACTACCGTCTGTGAGTTAAGCCCGACACGGGTCACTCGTTCAATATTTAAAGTCTAAGATGGGTTATTTTATGGTAACACCGCTCTGTCATTTATAAAGTCGAACTTCACTGTTTTGATCTTTTTTATATCGGAAAACCGATTCACATCTTATTGTGGTATTACAATAAGTTTTGTCATCACGGTTCAAGACCAGGAAATATATACGCATTTCGATGCAATTAATTAATCTTAAAAAAACAATGTAAAATGATATTAACATCCGAAATCCATTATTAAGCTCTTCAACGGTAAAACTTTTTAAATAAACCCCATGACGAACAAGTGCATAATAAGTAACTTGCAACACGAAATCAAGATATGCCCCGGTATATTAAATATCAGTTTCAAACGGTTGTGTAAAGTAAGAGGAATATAATTTATAATAAAATATTTAAAAATATATAATTTTCACAATTATGAAGACAGGACACATATTAATTTATTTAATAATATTTTCGATATAAATATTTATTTTTAATATGAATTAAAATAAATGCATAAACAACATCTGTCGGTCCGGATAAAATATATTTTAATATCATGTGATTGGTCTTCGTTCATTATAAATGGCCCAATTTATTATACAGCGATAGATATCTGAGAAGCAAGAAACCTATTGCCGTAAATTAGTATCAGATTTGTGCAGGTCCCAAATTTTATTTTATATTTTTTCCATTGTCCCTTTCTCCGATTGCCCCGATCGATTCCGTCGAATGAAATTTTCCCAGTCTTTCCTTTCGGACGTGGAAATTTCACATTTATTTCGGTAGTTTTCCGTTTGGAGATCAGGCGTCAGATGCATTTTCCTCTCACTTTCGTCTGCTGGAAAACCGACACCCTCCCATAAAGGATCTCTGGCGTTGTTTACGAACAAGAGTGGAACCAGTTTGAAGTAACGGTGGAATTACCCAGTCTGAGAAGCTATACCGGATATACTGATCGCTCCCTCACCTTATTTCACCTGTAACTACGTAACTTCCTGCAATAACCCATTATTTTCTTTAAAAAAGCCCAACTTAATTGCATTGTCTAACGTTCTACGCTCGTTCAACTAACAATCATTTTCACCTTCATTGCAACGAATATAAAACGAACTTATTTACTATGTGAATTTCTTCGGTTGAATCCTTCATCAAAAGTCCGAATTTTTCTCATTTTAATCCCGAGACAAAAAGAAAAAAAACGGAATTAATTCCCGCATATATGCAAAGGAAACTTAGCCAAATTTTAGGCGCGTACTGGAAATCACACCCTGCATATGCCACGTATGGTTTCCCCTTATAATTACGAGAATAATGCTTTAAAAAGTCATGCCTTAATTCTTCTTGCTCTTCTTTCCTACATTAATATACGGACATAATTCAGATCCTCAAATTAACGATAGAGAAAAATGTGAAAACGTTTTGCGACACTTTTTTTTAATTTTACACAAAATAAACATCACGTAATATAAAATTGATTACGAATCTTTGTATTTTATAATAATTAAAAAAATTAAAGAATACTAACAAGCTGCCTGGCACAAATAATGAGATTCATCACATGATTTAAATAAATATATTTGCTTGTTTATAATTGAATGGATTTGAAATCTTAATTATTATTTGACGGTTTGTATATAATCCTCTTAATGCATTAGCTCCAGTAGAAGTTCTTTACATGTAATTCTGAAGTTTCAGTTTGATTTGTGTTTTGCACACAATGTTTCAAAACAGTTATAATTTTTTCAGATCGATGAAGCTGTTTTGTAAGTCGAACGCAATCAAAATGTTTGCAGAGAGCGTGACTGAAGGAAAACAATCTGGGAGGAATCGTGAAAAATGCTAATGAATGAGATTCCCATCTTCATCTCCGTGGCAGTAGAAGACGAAACTGAAGAAAAAAAAAAAAAAGTCAAGTAAGAATTTGCTCTCAAATCCAATACTCTTTAAATCGGGATCTTTGTTTTCATTCTTGGAATGATATAAGGAATCCTTCTGTTTCTTCGAATGCTGCCTTTGATTCTTCTCCCGGGATCCTGTTGAAATCGCCTCAAACATGAACCGAACGAGATTGTATAACAAAATAGAAAGAAAAATTTAAAAAAAAAAAATAAATAAATAAATGGAGACTGGTGAAGATCGACAGGAGCATACATAATATTTATTGAGTTTGAAAATTTTGGGGCTCTGTCTTTGCTACGCTATGACGATCACTAAAACATTTATGATAAATCTTTGATATGTGTACACTGGCCAATGGTATTTTATGAATTTTCGTATATTCGGCAAAACTTTTTATTGAAATTCAGCTTGCCTTCAAATATTTGTTTATTCCTTCTTCCAAACAAAAGGGGCAACATCCTCAGCATGTAACTAAAGCTAAAAAGATGTTCATAAAACGGAGGTAATTTCGTACTTATTTGGTGAAGTAATCCCCCTTCAGAACTTATTAAAAATTTTATTTACGGATTTATTTCTGTAATTATGCTCTCTATTTCCTTAAAACTAGTATACATCCCGTAAGAAGGCCACGAGCTGAGAAACCTCTCCCCCGTCCAAACTTTTATGTTTTATATGCTAATTTATAATATTGCATCTGTATAAAAGTTAAAATGTAATGATGTACTGCATAAGACATTGTCATCTGTGTCTATTCCTGCATTTCGAAAACATTAATATTTAGTTCAAAATTAATTTTACAATTATATTTATAGTTCGCTTATTCTTTAGAAGAATCGTGAGAACAGGAACCGATATATTAGGTCAGTATTGTATATATTATTTTATTTAAGCTTTATATAATATAAGGCAAATGAATAATAAATTTAAATATGAATAAATATATACATGAATGATTTTGAACTGGGCTGAAATATATTTTTATATGATTAGTCTACGTAAATGGTGACAGCATCGTGCCTGTATCTCGTAATTTTCTTGAGTATTCTGATCTTAGCGTGGGGATTTTATTCATATTATCGTCTATTGAAAGGAAAGTTTCTCATGAACAGCAATATCGCTATGCTATATCAGAATATAAGTTAAATTTAAGTTCATGAATCTTAAAAAGAAAATTTTAAAAATTTGATTCTCGAAGTTTCTGCCGATCTATCGAATTATTTCTGTTGAAGAATCAGATAGTTCAGTTTTTTTGTTAGATTCTCCCTTCTCGTGTCAGTATCTTCAAACAGAAAACGCTCAACGAAGTTCTTATCGTCTCGAAGGCAATACCATAAATGATTGGAAATATCCTTAAGACACCGAAAGAAGAGGGTTGAAAGGGAGATGTCGAGATTCTACACGAATAAGAGCATCATAAGTGTTTCTCATATTTTGATTATTTTACCATCTTATTTTGTTATTACACTTATTTAAATTTCGTTAGTAAAATTGATGATATTGATTCTACCAAAAGCAGGTACATCCGAAATGCCTTTCATATGATGCCGAAAATGCTCAACGACGCATGGTCATATTTTCGAACTATAATTCCCGATCTTACCTTAAATTTATCCATACCTGATATGTTAACTTACTTTGGTAGTTGTTGTTGAACTGTTGGCGTCAATGTTTGCAGCCATATCCGGAATGAGAGATAAAATTTCCGCTATCTATTGTTCGGCCCAATATTCAAGATTCCATACTTCAATCTTTATTAAGCGGTCAAATTCCAATCCACGATCTAATTGGGAGGTGTAACTTACTATGATGGCGACTTAAGATCATCAAAATTGTTCAGATATATCATTGCAATTCATGAGTATCAATACGATGCATCATTCCTGACTGGAATATCGAACATATTTTTATATTCTCTGGACCAGTTTTGTGCACAGATTTTCTACTATGTTAGATTTTGTATTGATACCGAATTATCCCCAGGAGGCGAATTTTATGAAAACCCAACTAATTATACTCCCTCAACTATTTTTCATATTTTACCGGACCCGTTTCGTGAACCTGAACTGTATGAATACGAGGAGCATTCCGAAAGTATTTGAATCAACATTTTTGTTTGAATACTTATCTCCTCCGTTTTAAAAGAAAATATTCATTGCGGCCTTCCTTTAGCACTGAAATTTTGTGCATAAATTCTCCAACCACACTTGTGAATTATGTTTATGTTCGGTCACACGATCTGTAATACAGTGACCGGAGAGCTCGGCAAACGATATGGAGCCGAATTTTTCTCCTTTTGAGGATATTAAAAAAGTAATTTTTACAAAACTGCACGAAACTTATTTGTATATTTCCTGCACTTTTGTGCATATTCGTACCGGAACGAGGGTGACGGAGACATTCCTAGGCGATGCGAGCAACGGGATCACGAAGTCCAACCCTGGAAACGCGACGTTTCCTCGCCAACGTTCGCGTTCGGAAACTTTCACCATTATTTCGTTCACGTG
>JAOWBB010000007.1:3888610-3909657 GCA_028565995.1 Ricinus marginatus | reverse complement strand
TCCCGGCACATATCTCTCTGCTGGGTCTCTCTCTTACATCCGCAGACAAAGTGGAATTTATTTCCGTCCAACGCAAATACCGCACTGTTTACTGTCCCTCCTGCAGCACGTGGATTTTAAAACGTCCACATGCGCTTGTAAAAGTGTGACTTGATTTGTTAATCAATCTATTAATTTTCCCGTTCCGTGGGTCGAACTTCGACCGCACCAGACGTTTTGCTCGTCCCGTAAACCCTTTCGCTTCAGATTGTGCGCAGCGAGGGTGGCGGTCTCGCCAGGAGGATTTCCCGCGCGGGAAATCACACAGAAAATGGAAGGAGAAAAAATGGATTAAAACACACTTTATATGACTGTTAAATATATAAATTACACTTTTAACACACACGAAACCCTTTCGGGTTTTATTATTGAAATAAAACCGTACATATTTCTTTATTTAATATTACAATACAACATCTTCATAGGCATGCTCGGTATCAAATTCGAAAGTTACATTGTAAATTATGTTGATTTGATTAATAATCGAATTTACTGCATTTCCTCAGGTATCATACCGAAACCGGGTTGCAGCGCACAAAAACTTTCATATAAGGCCACATCGATACAATCTCCCATTCATTTCAACTGCCACGTATGGGAAGTTACCGATGGAAACCACGGTGCGTTAAAGTACCAGAGAGGTATGGAATTCGAACCGTGAAAGAAAACTAAAAATCATCAAAGTTCATGCTCAGATGGTGGGAGTGACGACACTCATCAGGCAGATATGAAAATCTCACAGGAAATGATTGGTCAAAATCACTGAGGAAAAAAAAAAAAAAAAGGAGAAATAATAAAGCTCGAAAATTATGTATCAAAAACGAAAGAATCTACAGAGAATGACATGGAAGGTGAGGAACATTTTTCATTTTCGTAAATTCTACACAAAACCTGATAATCTACTTATTTTTTTTTTTTTTTAAATAGCAAAAATAGTACATGTGGGTGCAAAGCTGTGAGATCGTGCTGCTTACCAAATAGAACCGTTAAATGGCAGGCGATTCATCAAAAACATCCATAAACATCCATTCATATTATCATTTTAACATCGTCTTCTTATAATTATATCTTACAATCCGCTAATAATAACGTTTGAAGTTTTATATAATTTTACAGACACAAGATTCGATATTTAATACTGGTTATTTTAATTTCAAAAGGGCTTAAACGATGAGCATGGATAATTTTAAATGATGGATTATTTTCTTTAACGTCTTTAATTTACGTTTTTCAAATGCTCATATTATTATTACACATCAAATGAAGTTTTTCACTGCGGAAACATATTCTTCTCATTTCATTTACGCTATCGAAAATTATAATTAAATAATAAAACCGTCGTGATATTTATTGCTGTGAAAAGAAACAGAAAGAAAAAAAAAAAAAGAGGACAATAAATGATGTAAAAAGAAAATGCAAAAAAAGATTTGCCGGAAAATAGCCCAAGTACTAAATTATTACAAATAATTAATGACAGTCATTACCTAATAGTAATTCGCAAATGCAACCATAATAGCTGCATTCAAATCCACAGTCATTTACATGAAAAAGCATTGTAAATTAATATTATACATTAAATATTATAATTAATTCGCACAGATATGAACCAACTCGTGACTATGAGAACTTCGAAGGAAATATTGACACAACGGAACCTTATGCGCCGTAAGGATTTTGCCTGCCTTAATCCAGAATTATGGAGACGGAACTGCTTTTAAATTTCTCAATATTATTTCGAATCTGCCACCGACTTTCCTTCGTTCAATTCGACACCGTTCGATCGAAATCGATTGCGTGACGCGTTCACGAACTAATTAAAAAGTGACGTGGCGATAGATCGAATTGATTCAGCGATACGAAAACACGTCAGTCGCCACGATGCATTCTCGGTAACGATTTTCTAAAAAGTTTAAGTTCTTTCTTTACCTTCTTAACTGTTTTGCCCGCTCCGGGACGACGTGAAAAGCAACTGCGGAGCATGCATTTTAACGTTTTCCACCGTTCGCATTGTAAATGATCGTAAAATTGCCATTCGTTCAAACCTGAATTGCGAACTGGATATTAATAATTAATAGTTCCTAAGTGCAAAAGCTTATTTGATGATCTTTTATGTAAATGTGCAGCAGTACTTTCCGCTACATATTTGTGCGGACACGCTACAATATTTGATACCCAATAAGAACTTCTCCGAAAACAATGCAGTTTGGACCGGTGGAGTCTGTCAAAAAAAAACTCATCAAAAACGAAAGCCATCAATTCGATTATTCTTTCTCTTATATTCATTATCATCGCGTTAGTATATTAACGAGCTTAATCCCACGTTATTAGTAACCGAACGAACACTTCTGGCTATTAGAAACAGTTATATGAACCATTTGCTTCAATTAGCTTAAAGCCCAAACTGGCATATTAACCCTTATTAAATGACATAACACTAAAAATTTCGTCAAAATGACATAATACTAAAGACCGAAGAACTTTACACGTAATTTATGAAATGTGTCTGCATTTTTATGGAGCTTAGAAAAGTTTATTTCAAATAATATTGTCCTCTAAATTAATTTGTTAAGAAAGTTGCTGAGATATCAGGTGTGACCCAACTTAAACCGAGATGAGAGAAATGGCGACATTTAATCTTTTTTTGCAAAATGAAACCCAGATTTAGTCTCAGCACAAAGCAAAGAATCGTTCTCCATTAGTTAAACCACGTTTTAAAGACGGCGAACGTCATTTCTGTCCAAATGAAAATTCAAACGGACCGATGCGAAAAATTGGGAAACAGTCGACGAAAAGGAAGAGGAATCGCAAGTTTCTTCCGCACGGAGAGCCTTCCATGCTGCACGCAGCAAAGTATTGGTCAAGGAACGGAGGTTCCCGCGGCAGCGTTTTTCCGGATGAAAAGGATTCGACGCCGGTTTCTGCTTTCCCATCGTCAGCCCGGCGACATTCGGGACTTCTGCCGTGACCGGAACGAGAAGCAATTTCTTTGCTTTTTTCCTAAATAAAAAGTTGTGATTAACGCGGGAGGAGCCATAAAAATTTTTTGTACGAAAGAATCACGTTTTATACGACTTCCGCTTGCTTGTAATTAGAACATAAAAATTTCTGTCTAAATGCTGTACCGATGCAATTAACAACTTAAAATCGTGGCGGTTAATTTAAATTCCGTATAAAATATCAAAATATGCTTTTTTTTTTTTTACGTGCGCGTTTCGGAGTTCACCGAGTTGCGCGGATTTCGGATCAAGTTTCCGAATCCGAACTTGCAGAAAAACCTGCAGTTCAAGAAAACCCCGGCTGGCAAACGTGAGAAAAAAAAACACAGTGCGGAACTACCTGAAGCTAATAGAGATTATGTCGACTGCCGCACAACTTGCGCAGCACAACAGAGAACGATGCGGTACTCGCATGGGTACCTAATTAAGAGTAATTGGAACGTATATTTAAAAAATAAAAAAACTCCCACGATAATGTAAGGCATGAGAGAAACACTTTTTGGATTAATGTATACAGTGACGTATTAAGACGTGCTAAAGGCAAGAGCAAAATGAAAGATTAATCATTTTGGATAAAGGAAAATAACGGGATAAAAATATTTGTATAAGAAATGAATCCGCGACATGATTTAGGAACCGAAGGCGTGCAACATTTGAATATTACATACAGACTTAATGGAAAGCGCGATTTGATAACGCGACCTGTTAAATTAAATAAAAAGAAAATCTTCATCGCGGAGTCCCGCCAAAATCTTTGGCGGAAACGACGAAGGCAAGAAAGTGGCACGTCGCACAAAGGTAATCACGCACGAAACGCAAACATAAAAATCTTTTAACGTTATCCAGTTGTTGCATTTTGGGGCGCACGCCGACACGACGGACCGAATGAATGGGAATCTTTTTGTGCCACGTCACAATTCATGCTCCAAATAAACAGCGCTTGCATCGACGCGAGGCGCCGCCATTGCGCTTTTACCAAGGGGGGGGGGAGTGAAAATCTTTTCGCATTTTCCGCCGTTTTCCTCCCCTTTTCGGAGCGCCGTCCCGGCAAGCATCAACTTGCGCCGGGGAAGCCGACGCCGTGGCTCCGGTTCGCGAAACGCCGACGATGGACGGCGCTCGTTTTCCGTTCGCGCCCGCGCAGAGGAACGTCTCGAACGGTTTCGACCGATTCGATTTGTCAGTCGGAAGAGGCGTTCGAATCGTGATTTCGGAATGCGTAACATGAAATGTATTTGAGATTCGCAGCCGGTTCCGGGTTCTTACGCTTTCGGTATCCGCTGATAGATTTTATCATGTTAACGCTCGGAAAACCATAAATAAAGTGTTATGATATATTTATTACCGCTTTTCCCGTGGCAAAGGCGAAATGCGGCAACCGTTTTTTTGTTCAACTGATCCCCGCCGAAGTCGGTTACGTGAGCCTCGCGTTAAAACTTTGAAAATTAAAACTCAAGCAAATTTTTGGCGCGAATCTTTCGAAATTTGTCCCCTTCCGGAGTTTGCAGGCGACGACGGAGCAAACTTCCGCCGGAAGAGGGTCCCCGGAGAGCGTTTTCGGGCCGGGTCGAGCGGTTAAGGCGGTTCGTTCCGGGGTGTACGCCTCGTCCCATTCCGGGTCGCTTCTGCCGCTCAAAGCGTTCGTTCCGGCGGAAGTATCTCTTATTCCTCGCGCCCCCGCGTTGAAAGAAACTTTTTCTTTATCTTCGGACTTTTACACGAGAATGATTTGAAATAATACGTTTAATTTTTCGGGAAAAAAGGCGTGAAAAGAATCGCGCTCGGGATTTACACATGAAGGCACCACACACTTTGAAAAACGCGTTGAGCTTATTGGGTCAGCACAGCGTGTCCTCCACCTCGCGAACGATCTTTGTTCTTCTGCACAAAGGCTCTCGTTATTCCTTCGCTCTGATTAACCGGCTCCGTCCAGCTCTCGCGAGCAGCGGACTTCCGGTCTTCGAACTTCGAAGTTCCGCTTTCGCGAGCGCCTCCTTCCAAGTGCGGCGCTGTCGGGCACGACCGGGCGAAATATCACGGGGCCGAGGCGACAAACGCCGATCAAACACCCCGGCGTCGATTTCGAGCGGTTATAACGCAAGAAAGTTCACTTTGGCGATTCTTTCGTTGCGTTTCACACGTCAAGCGAAGGCTTATAAAGCGTCACCCGGCGCTGTAACCGATTTTACGTCCTTCGAAACTAATTCAAATGTAAATAAAAATTTTTTGACCGACCACGTTTTACAATTGAGGAATTTAAAAATCTTTATTTCACCCGCACGAAGACCTTTTAACACTTCTATAAAGCAACATCAAAGGGAGCTGTGCGCTGAAAATGACGCGAAACAATTGGGAAAAGCGGGCACCGGCGACGCGTTTCCGTTTCGAGCCCTTTCGGGAGCGAAGTGCACCCTCCTCGGGTTGCCCCGTGCGGATTTTGCTCCCGCTTCTCCGGGGGCGGCGGAGGATTTTCGGAGCAAGCGGTTTTTCCGGGGTTGTCCCAATAAACGCCACCCGAAAACCCTCGCCGGATTCTTCGTTGTGCCCTTTTAGCTCTACCCGGTGGAAATGGGATTTGCCGAGCGAGGAACGGAAAGATTCGTGAAGCGAAACATGGGATCGAAGCAAAAAAGAAACACAAAAGCGCACATTATGAGATGAAAAAAAACGAACGAAATTAAAGCAATCCTATCAGTAATAATATTTCGAGTAAAACAAATACATAAAAGAGTTGCACCCTATAATCAATTTCACTTAAAAGCAATAAGATTAGAATCAGATGGGAGACCTCCCCGGACAGTAAAGCACCGGAGCAGGGTCGAGAAGAGAAAAAAATTCCATTGATTTCTCGTTTATAACGAATTCCTCGGAGAGCCGTTTTGGCGATGCTACGAAGGGGGCCGGACATTTTACAGAATGCCCGCCTCGAACCCGATTTTCCCAGATAAAAACGTTTCGATCGCTCGCCTTCCAGTGCACGCGAAACGTTGCCCGCCAAGCCCTCCGCGGTCGCCGGCACGGGAATCTCCGCCTCCCATTAACCGTTCCGATGATGCATAAATCGGAAATTCGACCGGTTTCGCGCGCGGAAACGGGCGAAAGGCACGACGGAAACGGAACCCGGCGCCCGCTGCTCCTTTCTCCTGAGCGACTGGAGGCTTCTCCGGGCGCCGTTCGAGGCGCCGTTTCGCTTCCGCCGATTGCCGCCGGATCTCTCTCGCCGCCTCTTTCCGAAGCGGAACCGTCCGGAAAAGCCGGTAGCCGGATTCGAACCGGAGCCTCGCGCTCGGTCGGCCGGAGGAGGACCCCCTCGCGCGCGGAGCGAACGCCCGCCAAGCTGGAGCGGAACTGTCCCGAGTCCGCGAGCGCGAGGACCGCCGCGACCGACGCGTGGCCGCTCGAATAAATTAATTTCAACTTTTTCCTCAGTCGACGTTCGGTTTCGCATCCGGGGAGATCGCCGACGTGGAAAGACATCTTTCGGCGTTGCCGGCGAACGCCCCGTTTCCCCGCGAACGGGAATTGCCATTTTGATCGGATCCGCGAAAGCAAAAATGAAAGAAAAGAAAACCGTAAATTCACGTAACGAATGCGAGTGTCAGGCGCATTACGCTTGAATTTATGGTTTTCGCTGCCCATTAAATCATTTTTTATAGCGAATAATTCGTATTTATGCTCGCGGATGTCGGGAGAGCGCGAGGTTGCAGGGTGGCGGTGGGAAGTCGTGGCGTCAGATTCGCGGTCGCGCGGCTCTTCCAGTTCGGGGACGCGCTTGGCGGGGAGGTGCTCGACGCCGTATTCGCAAACCGGAAGCGGGGAGCGACGGAACGGAGCCGGCTTCGCCCCGGAAATCTCACACGAAAGGAAAAAAATATTTACGCGCCGGAATCGAAGCCGCTCCGCTCGCATCTGTCACGTCGGGTTTTTGGGGTGTTTCTCAAATAAAAAACGGAGGTCAAATCGGGTCGACACGACTTAAAAAAAAAAAAAAAAAAAACTCTCGGCCCGTTAAATGAGCGTTCCACTCGCTTACAGCAGTTTCTCCGATACGCCCCGGCGAGAGCGAGCGCGTCGCTCGGGAAAACGTTTTCGTTCCTCTCCCCGCGAAATCTGCATCGCGCCACCGCCACCTGGATTCGGATCCGGGTCCGACGAAATCGACCTGATTTCCCGTTCCACCGGTAGATGACGCTCCGATCCCGACTCGGGATCCACGCGGAAATTCAACTCCGAAAACGGCCAACCGAACGCGCCGCGATCGCCCAATCAGCTGACTCAATTATATATTTACCTTATGTTAAATAATGGAGTCGCGGGGAGCGCAACCGTAAGATGACTTCGGGGATTGCTTCGAAAGCGTTCGGCGCGCGGATCTTCTAACGTTTCCCCGTCCGCGTTAAGATGCCGTGTTGCGCTCACGGATAACTGCTGGGAGGGATGTGTCAGCCAACGATCCCGTCCTAGGCTTAACATCTCTACGCGATTATTTACGTTCGGAATTATTGCATCACTGGCTTATTTCGCTTTCGTTTTTCGCGACGTGTTGACGTAATTTTTTTTTTCGCGTTTGAGAACTTTCTTGTTATTTTTGTTTCTACTTTTTTAAGTAATCGACCGCGGATTTTTTTTTTCTTTTTTTACTCTTTCCTTTTTCTTTTTTTGTTTTTTTTTTCCGTCGTCTCCGAAAACGAAATGTGACCGAGTCTAAGAGCGGACGAAGAGAATCGAAAAGGAGAAAAAAAAAAAAAAAAAAAAAAGAAAAAGCTCGAGATTCGAGCAGCCGCCGGGATTTTCTCCTTCGAAAAATTTCGAGTTTTCTCCCGCGTTCGTTCGTCTCGCAAGTGATTGATATTTCGGTGTGAGTTTTCTGTGTGTTCGCTTTTCTTGAATTTTTCTTTTTTCAGAATCGTTTTTGTCGCCGCATCCGAGCCCCGCTTTGGGATATCTTCGCCGTTGCTTTCCTTGGTTTTTTTTCTTTTTTTTTTTGTTTTTTCCGGGGGGGGGGGAATATCAAAACGAGTCCTTCCGCGATTCACGAGATGGACGAGATGTTTGTTTTTGGTAAAAATTCGAACGTTTCAAGGCGATGCTTTTTGACCACGATTTCGACGAGGCTGGACAGCTCCCTCGGTTGTTCGTTTGTTTTGTTTTTTTTTTCCTCATCCCGAACGTTGCGATTTTCCCCCCTTTTCCCGCTCCGTTTTCCCTCCCCGTCGAACTCGAAAAGTTTTCCAGGCTCGAGCATCAAACGTCCCTTCTCGCTGCGCGTCCGCCTCTCTCGCACTCTTTCGCTCCCCCCATCGCTTCGTCTCTCTCCCTCGGATTTCGCGCGATCGAAAGGAATTTATTCCTGGAAACGGCGGGAGGAAGGAAAAAAAAAAAGTCGGAAA
The DNA here is from genome assembly GCA_028565995.1 of Ricinus marginatus. Classification (NCBI taxonomy): domain Eukaryota; kingdom Metazoa; phylum Arthropoda; class Insecta; order Psocodea; family Ricinidae; genus Ricinus; species Ricinus marginatus. Next base: position 3,901,232 of record JAOWBB010000007.1, on the reverse strand, counting down.
CCGCCGCTCGTGGTAAAAAAAAAAAAAAAATTTCGATATATCGAAATTTTCGATATTCAAAAATTTTCTCTCTCTCTCTCTCGCTCTCCACGATTTCCGTTACAGGTTTTCGTAAACTTTCACTCTTGAAACGACAACCGAAATGAAGAAGAAGAAAAAAAAAAAAACGGTGGAATTTCCTAAGGATAACATGTTTTTTTACGCGTACGTACGTCTTTTTATTTATCACGGACATCATCTCATTCAGTTTAATTTAGCTTCTTCTTCCTCCGTCGGATTTTTTCGACAAAAGCCTTTGCAGAAGTGAGAAGAGGAAGAAGAAAAAAGAAACTCGTTGACCGTTAGGCCCGGTGCTGCAGCTCCATTTGCGGTTTTCCCGGATTTTGCGCGGCCCTTTCGCCGCTGCCGGCTTTCGGCCGCTGATGGATCCCGCGAAGGAGCGTTTTACTCCGCCAATTTCTCTTCCCTTTTTCTTTTCGGTTCGTGACATAACGCCTCCATTACGTAAATCCCATTTTCCGTTTCGTCCGTGCGTTCCGCCTCTCATTCGCAGAGGATAAAAGCAAAATAAAATAAAATAAAACGAAAAATTTCTTTCAATGTCAAATTTTACGAGGCCTCGCCAGAAATTTTAGTGGGAGAGATTTTTTTTTTTTTTCTTCTCTCTCTCTCTCTTATTTATTCGGTTCGCGGCGAGGCACGGGCCAAATTTTCAACGGAAAATATTCACTTTCCCACTCTTTTTTTTTTTTTTTCGCTCTCCTCCCGCCGCCGCCGCCCTTCCCCAGGTAAGGAACGGCGCGCAGTTGGCCGGGAAGCGGAAAAAGTGAAGTCTCGAAAGCGGTGCACGCTAACGGAATCGAAAAAAAAGAAAATGAAATGCAATTGCCAACACTTGTATAACTGATTAGTCGTGGCAGCAATGTGTACAATATAAAAATCAAATAAAAAGTTATCAGATAATTAATGGGTTTTATCAAAATAATAATAATAATAATAAATAAACATATCAATGAGCGCGTTAAATGGCTTTTTCTTTTCGTTTGTTGCAGAATTCGGTGCAATTTCATCAAGCGATTTGTAGCATAACGCGCAGTGTAATGAGGCAGAACTTTTCGTTCTGTGCATGCAGAAATTAGGTTAATGACGGATTCGCTCTTTGCGAATCTTCGTTGCATCTTTCCAGCGGTCGAAGGCGCTTCGGTGTTTGGCAATTTTGCTGCTCAGTGCTGGCAATTTTTGAAAAAAAAAAAAATTTTTTTCGAAGCTTCGCGGTTTTGCCGCCTCCGCGGCGGCGAACTCCGTTTTTTTTTTTTTTTTTTTTTTTTTATTTTCGTTCCTCCTCTCTTCTTGGATGTTTCCGGTCCTTTTGCCCGGCATCGAGCATCGGTGCTTGGATGCACCGGAAAGGGTCCGTTCGGTGCACCACTCTCCCCCTTCCCGCCCCTCCGCCGAAAAGATCGCGGAGGTTTTCGCACGGGGAAAATCCGCCCGCCCGGGCGGCCGCACACGCAACCGGGTCGTCGGGCACTCGACCGAGTGCCGACCGAGCGAGCGAGTGCTCGATGACGAATCACCGCGACGCTCTCGTCAAGCGCTTTTCCCTCCTGCTCGCGCATCGCCCCGACTTCGCACCATTTTCGATCGGCTCCCCGATTGCTTACCAACCCCGTGCGTCCGCATCGCGTTTCGAATCCCCGCAGCTCGTCGGAAATCGTGGCAAAAATTGAAAATCTAAACAGTGAAAAAAAAAAAAAAAAAAAAAAAGGAAAAAAAATATTGAATGGGATTTAATTTGGTTTTTTTTTCTCTCTCTCTCTCTCTTTTTTCCGTTTCAAAACCGGAAACCGCACAAAACAGCGAGTTAAAGACATGCTATTTCTTGATGAAAGATGGAATCTCCTCACATGTACGAAAACGGCCAGACGGAAACAAACAAGAAAACAATAAACAACAATAACAACAGCAACACGAACAACAACAACATAAAACTGAACGTAGCGAACATAAAGCAAATACAGAATGCCCTCTACGCGAATCAGCACGGGGAACTGACGGATCTGAACTCCCCGGAAATCAGTTTGGACCTGCAGAACCTGATCGACGATTCCCAGTTCAGCGACGGGATTTTCACGGACATTTTAGAAGCGAGCGGTAAATCGGTGCCGGTACAAAACCATCATCAAGTGAATAGCTTGAGGTCGACAAGTGCAAGTGCTGTAAACAATACCAGTGTCACGTACAGTAACCGCGCCTTGGCGTATATGCCACAACCAGTACATTCGGCAGCGAACTATAATAACGCCAACAATAGCAATAGCACCAATAGCAATTCGGATAGTTCCAGTTCCAGTTCTTCGAGTCTGCCCAGCATAAAGCAAGAGCCGACAGATCCTCAGGTGAGTGTGCCTCGACCTGCGCCGACGCCGCGCACTCCCGCGCCCGCTCGTTGCTCCTTAACCGGGCAGGTCTCCGCCGATGGTCCGCTCCAGATTCTCCCAAAAATGTTTCGGAACGAAAGCCGTAAAACTATTTTCGAATGGACGTTTCTTCCGCTGTCGATTTACCATCGGGTCTTGGCTTGGAGCCACGGCGCAGAGAGCCGTATATTGTTTCAACCGAACGCGTCCGCGTAAAATTAAGCGTGAGGCGACCGTGCCCGACGCGGGCAAAGCCTTCCGCTCGCTCCCGCTTCCGCTCCCCCCCGGGGACGCGAACCTTCCGGCACCCCGCCGATGCACCTGATGCGCGAAACCGAAGAGGAAGCAACTCGCGGCCGGCATCAGTGCGGCCCCCTTCCCCCCGGGAGAAATGTCTTCCCGAACGGACCGTTCGGGAGGGTCGTCCCGTTTACGTCTCTCCTCCCTGTCTTTTTAATTCCGATTCTGAATGTGGAAATTTTAGCAACGAGGAGCAACGAACGTCTTGTTCCCCGGAGTGCTTCCCCTTTTGTCTCGTGCGCCAAGCGCGTCGGAAGGGAAGCTTTTCAGACGGGCGAACCTTTCGCGAATCGAAACCGGAACGCGTTTCCGTTCGCTTTGCGCACGGCAGGAGCAGTTCGCGGCGCCCGAAATTCACGTTCGGCCCGAACGACGCGGGGAAAATGAGTTGGACGCATCGGCCACAAGACGCGTTTGGTCCGCGTTTGCAACTGGTCCAGACGCTCGACGCCGGTTTTCCCGTTGCCGGCTGCGGGAAAACCGGCGTTTTCCCAGACAAACAGAAAACCGTTCCCGGATTCGGGATTTCTTCCGTTTCCCCGGGATAAAATGCAGTCGGTTCGATTAAACGTTGCACCCTTTCATCTCGGGATCCGCTCAAAATTTTTTCGCTCCTCGGCATAAAACCGGAAAATGCTTCAAAACTTGGATGCGGATTTTCCTTCGGCTTCCGTTATCCGCTTTCCGTTGATACGGGGGAACCTTTGCTCAATGCCCCCCCCCGCCGACGTGCAAAAAGTTGTCTCTGCCCGTGTCGAAATCTCATTTTACAACGCACAAAAGGATCGCACCTCGGGCGCCATTTGCACACGTCAAAAGCTGCGTAAACGTTTTCGCGTGTGATTAACTGCATAAATCCAGTGGTTTGCGCTTGCTTTTTGCGCCGCTGATTCCACGTCTGAGGCACGGAGGACCCGGAGGTTTCGCGCGAGGCAGCAGCGGGGGTTCCTTCGCGAACCGCGGCCGCCCAAATCGAGTCGCCCACCGGGGAGTTGCCGACGGGCGACTTTCTCGCCGCAGACTCTCCGGTGACGTCGTGCGACGGAGTCCGACGTTATCGGCCGCGGGAAAACCGACGGCGGAGGCCTCCGCCTTTACCTGGTTCGCGCGCGGGGGAGCCGCGACGTTTCGACGGGCCGCGAGCGACGCGTCGCAGGTCCCGAAAGCCGCATTCGCGGACCGTAAATTACGGTCCCGTTCCGGGAAGAGCGCGAACGGATCGCGGAGGCCGAACCGGTCGAAGCCTCCTCGTTTTACGGTCTCTTTTCCTCCGCACAATAAGTCCCATTATTTTTAGGGGCTTTCAAGCCATAAACCCCGTACGTCCAACTTCTGACGTTTATTGCTTTCCATTTTTTTCTTGCCACGAATTGTCACATATTTCCCGAACCGAAGCCGTTTTGACACGTAAAAATCCTGCGCGTGTTAGAATCCGTGCGAGCGTCGGGTTCCGCTGTGACTTTTTTCGCTTGTTTTAATTGCGATGCGGCAGTTACCAATTATTTGAAACAATTTAATTTCTTTCTTCTTTTTTTCACGCGATGGACTCCATTAGTGGTTTCCAATTAGCGGCGAATCCCATTAAACGGTTTTGCAACAAGTCCGATTCCATTAAAAATCTGTTGCAACCGTGGAAAAAATGTCGGTCTTCGCGTTCGCGGCCTGCAACTCGAGTTTCCGAAGCTTCGAACGGAATCGGGTCAGTTTGCCGCATCCGCAAGGAGCAAGGATGTCGGGAGATTGCCGCGCTAATTTGCCGCCCGACGCTTTTCTTCCTTCTCGTTCGTCGGACGCGCTCTCGTCGCACTCGGAGTCCACCGGAGGGGACTCGCCATCCGCTCGGTACGGCGAGGGAGGAGAGCGGACGGAAATAAGTGAACCAGAAGAACAAATTCGCTTCGAGAACGATCGAGTAAAAGTGACTGGGCAAGGAAGGACTCGAGAGTGAGTGACTGACTGGCTGTGAGCACAACGAGTCATGCAGTGGGACTTGGTCAAGGTCGGCATACTCATTATACCGGAAGTAATTGCACCAACAACTGCATCAGATGCACGTTCTCCTTTAATTCTTACACGTCCGTTTCCCTCCTCTCGCGGGCCGTCCCGTTTCGGCGTCTTCCACGCTCTGTCCCACGTTCCCGGCACCGAAGAAGGAATCCGAGGCGAACGGCGGAATGGGCGTCGGATCCAGGGTCGGTTCCTTATTAGTACGGAGGGAGTCGACGCCGATCGCTGGAAACGCCCGCGAATATCCGCAGCGCCGACGGGGGGAGGACCGGAAAACGCGGCAGCGAACGATCCGAACCTCCTCACCTTCTCCTTCTCTTTTCAGGAGTTCCGGCGGAACTGCACCACGACGGCGGTGTCCGTACCCTACTCCGGAACGTTCTCCCCGACAGGAGGGAGTTACATATCAAATGGTGCCGGTTCGTCTTTCACAAATCTCACTCCGTCTACCATCCAGGGAAACCAGCATCATTTAGGTGAGTCCGTCGCTCTCGGGCACTCGAGCGGTCCGCGATCCTTTCCCGTCTTCTGCCCGAGACGTCAATCGCCCCCTGCGTGCGGACGGGGGCAACCCGAAAAGCTTCGATTTTTCGACGTCCGCGTCGGAAGTCCGAAGACGGAGTCGTCGGGGCGGCGCGGCACCGGCCCGCATCCGATGGTTTTCCGGTCTCGCGCAACCGTTCGGGAACATCACCGACGTCACGGTTAACGAGGCTTCGACGCTTGCACTTGCTTCGTCGCGAAGCGTCGTCTCCCGTCGGGTCCCCACTCTGGCAGCTCTCGCAGCCCGCACGCCTCTAATAACGTCTTTTCTTTATGTTCCCTCCTCTCCGGAGCAGGTATCAAAAATTTGGCAGCTAAGACGGCTATGCTGAATCATCACCACAACAACAACAACAACGCCAACGGCAATAGGAAAAATCACAAATCGGTCGACAAGGCAAGCGATGAGTACCGGCGAAGGAGGGAAAGGAATAACATAGCGGTGAGGAAAAGCAGGGAAAAGGCGAAACTCAGATCGCGAGAGACGGAGGAAAAGGTTAAGCTGTTGGTTAAGGAAAACGAAAGGCTTCAGAAGAGGATAGAGCTGTTGATCGAGGAGCTCAACGTCCTCAGGAGCCTGTTCACCAACGTCGGAGTCCTGCCGGAACAGCTTCACAGGGAGCTCAACAAGCATTCGGACATGTTCCAGCAGCAGCACATGTAACGACGGCGGCGGGGATGGCGCGCGCGGAGACAGGTTTGACATTTTCTCTCCACTTTACCGGCGATCGGGACGGCGCCCCGACAGCGACGGCAACGTCCCTCGGCGAGGGGCGAGCGACCCCGGAACGGCTTTCGGCAACCTCGGGAGCCTCCCACTGTCGCGCCGCGCATCCGAGCATCGCGGCAAAGGTCCGATTCGCGTCCCGTTGCCCCGAAAAATTTGCTCCCGTCCGGCAGCAGGGCAGGCTTTGCTGCGGGGAAGGCTCGTCCGGGACTCGCTTTTATTTTTTATCACGTTCAAGGAAGATTTGAGGGGGGAAAAAAATGTGATTTTTTTTTTTAAAAGAAAAAAAATTTTATTTGAAACGTTAAGTTACCAAACGCAGTTACAAATTTTTTTTTTTTTTTTTTTATTATTTATTTTAGTGAGCTCGTCAGGCGTAAGAACGTACTTATTCACCTCTCGTATCGCCGCGCAGCGCTTCGGGGGCGACGCCTCGAACGGTTGGGGTGGGGGTGGGATTCGTCTCGATCGTTCGCCCGGAAGTTGAACCGCGCGGTCGGCAACGCTTTCGCGATTCCGCGGAACTCCCCTCCGCCGGAAGCTCGCTTTTCGGGAGGGGAGGGGGGGGAGCGGACGGAACGGAGGCTTCCGCTCCGGTCAAACCGACGCCGGATCCGCGCGCGGATCCCGCCCCGGGTCGGTTCGGCGACCCTCGGCCACACTTGCGGGGGAGCCGTCCGGAAAATTTGTAACTGCATTTTCACTTTTTACTGAAAGGAAAAACTTTTCCAAGTTTCTCACCTTTTTGGGGGGGTTTTTTTTTCTTCCTTCTGATGCGAAAGGAACGAAGCTTTCGGCGGTTTTTTTTTTTTTTTTTTAATAAGAAAATTTTACAAAAAGAAAAAGAAAAAAAAGGAAAAAGAAAATGCGGAAAAACAAAAAAATTGAGTTTAGTTAAAAAAATAAAACGGAATTATATATTTTTTTAAGAGGAATTACTTAGACTTTAGGATTATTATTACAATAATACTGTATGAATTAGTAATAATTTTATTTAAAGAAAATTTATTAAAAAAAAAAATTGGTTTTTTTAATATATACGCGAAACACGGGATGAATGGATGAATGAATGAATGAATAAATAAAAATAAAATGAAACGACAATTTTATGTTTATTTATTTATTTCATTTTTATTTTATTCTACTTTTTTTTTTTTAATATTGTACACAACGAAAAGATTTTACGGCAAAGAGAGAGAAAGGAAGATGCGCACAGTTGCTGGAATTTGGTTTTTTTTTTTTTTTTTAACATAAAAATTAATATAAAATAACGACGATAGATTAAAGCAGTTTATAAAAAAAATACGCCATACAAAAAATAATAAAAAGACATTAATATTAAGTCATTTATTTCAATAACGGTCGGAGCCATTCATTCATTAAAAAATAAAAAATAAAAAATAAAAAAATTGATTTATGCACAGCTAATCGGGGCCTCGTTTAATTTGGGCAAAAAGCGAAACTTCCGGCGGGAAAAATCGCTTCTGACTTTTTTTTTTTTTTTTAACGGTGATTTTGCGAATGTTTTCCGATCGCTTTTCGATTCCGTTATTGAAATGCAATAAAAAGGAAAGAAAGAAAAAGAAAACGCACAAAAGAAAATGGGACGGACCTTGCGAGCGAGAGGCGCGCGCGCGCGCGCGCTCAACGGCCGTCGACGTGGCTCGATCTGACTAAAGGCACGTCAACCTGCGATTTCCCCCCCCCCCCCCCGCGCGCGCGCGCGCGCGGCGCCGCGTCTTCGGTCGATCGCGGAGCTCCCCATCAACCCCTCGACGTTCTGATCTCTTACTCTGCATGCTAAAAGGCGACCTGAATTATTATTGTTATTATTATCGTATTTGACCCTTCCGACTTGGGGTGTTTGCTTTTGTAACTGACAACGCGATGGAGATTTATTTTCTTTTTTTTTTTCTTTGCGACGCAAAATTCTCTCTCTCAGTATTTTTACCTTGTATATTTCCTTTTGTTGTTGTTTATTATTATTATTATTATTAGAATAAACGGACAATAATATTAGACCGGAAGTAATTCGTTCTAAAATCTAAAGTCTGAGATAAAGATTATTTTAGTGAGCGGAAAAAAGCCTTTTTTGTTAAAAAAATAAAAAAATATATATAACATATATATATTTATAAAAAAAAAAGAGATATGTATATCGGCAAAAAGAATAAATGATTTGAAAAGTTAAGAAAAAAAGAAAAAGAAAAAAAATCTATTAATCTAGGTTACATACGAATATAATATTTTTGTATAAAAAAAGAATTGTATTATGTAAATTAGAATACTTTGTAAGTATTGTCTAAAAGTTGTATTGGTATTTTTTGAAACCGTGTTTTTTTTTTATTTTTCTTCTTCACTTTGATCTGTCCTATTTGACAAGAAAAATTTAAATAAAAAGTTATTTATACATTTTTAATTTAATTTTTTTCTCTTTCATATCCACGTATCTGTTTTCTTCCTTTCGTTTTCGACTTCGACTCCTTCTGCCCCGATCCCTTCCTCTTTCGTGGCGTGAGCGTTTTTGGGCGCGAACGCGGAGATTCCTTTTTTTGCTGACACGAGCTTCGGGCCGCCTCCCCGAGCCTCGTCGACCGCGAGAAGGGCCTGCTCCGACAGCCTCGTTTTCCTTTCGGGCCTCCGACTTCCATTTTCTCTTTTTTTTTTTTCGCGATTTCAGTCTACGTTTGCGAATATTTCCGAGTCGAAGAAACTTCGCGGCGAGCTCGCCTCGGAAGGAAAGTCGGGAAAACGGAAAAATTTTCCCGGAGGAAACTTTTCGATTCGGGTAAGCGGAATCTTTTTCCCTTTGCTTAGCGCCCGGTCCCCCGTCCTCCGACGATATTTTTGCTGCCCCGGGACACCGAGGCGGCTAAACTTCGCCGTACGCGTGAAAATCGCGGTTTTTCCGGAGCGAACGGGAAACTTCGAACTTCCTCCCCTCCCACTCCCGGCAAGTCGGGTCTTGGGGAGGTTTCGGGACGCTCGACCCGAAGCGTCGTAACGCGCGAAACGTCCGGGAGTCGGCCGTGAAACGGGGCCTTCGCTTCGTCGCCGACGAAAGACGTCTCGAGGCGAACGGAACACTTTTTCTTCCATATTTTCCCCGAGTCGGACAACCCCGGGGCGAGCGTCGCCCGCGGCTCCCCCGCGAATCGGCGGCGCGGAAAGCTTTCCGCTTTCGCGCCGGGCGAAAGGGAAAATCCGACGCCTTTCGCCCAAATTCGCGTCTCCCGCTTCCTGCTGGTATTAATTAATGCGAAGTAATTATTTACATATGGGTTTCTATCGCAAGCGATAATTGCAACGCATTTTGCGTCTTTTCTCGAAAGATGTGCTCGGTCGCGGATGTTAAGCTCTCGGCTTCGTCACGCGCTACCGACGTACGCGAAATCCGCGTTTGCGGCGGACTCGTTCGGAGGCGACTTTTCCAGTCGCGGGACGAAAGAGAAAAAAAAGCGCGAGTTCCGCCGCGAACGCGAACGGGAATTCGCGCACGCGACGTCCGCCTCGCCGCGGAAAGTCCGCCGCACTTTCTCTCGGATTTCCCCAATTAAATGGAACACCTTCGAGTTTTCTCTCCCCCCCCCTCCTCTCTCCCTCGCTTCTTTGCCTCGTTCTCTCTCGAGGAAGTTTCTTCGTCCGAGGAGAAGCGGCGTTGCCGGTTCGCTCGGGCGCGTTCATTAATCCCCCCGCCGAGCAACGCGGCAAAGGACCGAAGGCAGCCCGTTCGGAAATTCTAAATCGAAAGTAAATATGAATGGGAAAACCGGAAAAAGAGCAGAGAGGAAGATAAAAACGGAAGTTTCCTTATCGGGGAAGAGATAAAAAAGAAAAAACAAAAGACAAAGCTTAAAAAAAAGTGATTCAACGAACGGGGCGAAGGTGATCGATTTCTTTTTCTTTTCTTTTTTTAAAGGAGAAAATGACGTGATAAATAAATAAAAAGAAAAATACGCGTCTCGCTTTTTGGCTCGAACCCGTTATTTGTTTTTTCGCCCGTTTCGAATTTAAAAATAAGAAAGGAAACTCGCTGAAGCCGGTAACTGGCCAGAAAGCGGCATCGCCGCTCCTCCCCCGCTCCCCGGGGGGAGAGAGAAATACCAAAAGGTTGGGCGTCGGGTTTCCGCTTTCGACGGGGCTGGCCGGGAAGCGGAACCGAGAGCGGCGGAAGTCTTCCCGCCGCGCAAGGAGGAAACCTCCGGGACGGAGCGGGTGGGGAACGCGAGAAGAAATTGCAAAAACTCTTATTTATTATAATATTAAAGCGTGCGTACCATGCGCGGCAAAGAGTTTCACATAAATTACCCAACACGTCAACTTGCGGGTCACCGTGGAATGTTTAACGAATCAAGGCATTTCCTTGCGCGTGGAAAGCGCAAGGCGCAGCAGAGAGGGCTCCGGGGCACCGCCGTCGGATTCGGGGAGCTCCGGTTGGGCATCCGCCCCGGGATGGGGAATTTCAGTTATCCGCGTCGCTCGTTTAAATTTCCGACGCCCCGCGTGAAAAAAAAAAGAAAAAAAGAAACGAAAAAGAAAAGCTAACGATAAATTTTATGCTGTTCCTTCATACAATTACGCGGCATTACCTCCGAAAGCGTGAAGAAGCCTGCCGGCGTCGCGACGTTGTGAAAAAGCTAACGGATCCGCTCGATGAGCCTGCGTGGAAGCAGAAGGGAACTTTCTCGAAACCGAAACTCGTACGTCGCATACGACTGATAAATTAAGAATTTTTATTTCACGTCGGTGTGCAATTGTGTTTCGTCCCCCCGTGTAAACGTATGAATAAGCGATGTTACGTGCACGTCACATAAGTTTCACATCTTAATGGATCCCGATTCGAAGCCGATGTCCAACCTGTCTAATTGCCTGAAAAACTTTGTCCATACGCACGCACGCACATATATAATATATTATGTAAATGTTGACAATTATTTTTTTTTATAATATCAGGTTTACGGTATTAATATTGTTAACCTTTTGAAATTAATCTGAAGCATGTGTGTGTTTTTGCATGTTTGAGTCAAATTTTTTTTTTTTTAATGCTGATTCTCACGTTTTAATTGATATTTCCGACATACTTCGGTTGTGGGTGCCGGAATTCTTTCAATTTTGGAAGAAGAAAGGAGAAAACCGTCGAACCTGGAACCGGATGCGATCGTCCGATCGGCGGCAAACGCGGCCTCCGACGGCGACCCCCTCGTCGGACGGGGAAAATCAAAAGGAGAAAAAGACGCTGCCCGAACGACGGTGCAAGGCACCGGCGGCGGGGGTTCGTTCCGCTTCTTCCTCCACGACGGAAGCTTTTTCCTTCCCCGGCGGAAGCCCCCCTCGGATCGCGAGGCCTTTTCCGCGTTCGAATCGACGGGAATCGGTTTCGCTCCGCCGCCGAAATCCGAACTTCGCCGCGCGCGACGTCTCTTTAATCTCGGCGTCGTCCCCGGCTCCGCGTTGAGCCAAGCGACCACAGACGATCACGCTTCCCGTTGCATTCCAGCGAGCGGACGCACTCCGTGGTCGGCCGACTTCATCTCCGCTCGGGATCGTCGAAATTGCGAACGCGAGACTCGAATCGTCGTTTTTCTCTTTCGCCATCGAGCAAACGGGCGATAATTGCCTCGCTCTGACGCGAAAAACTCGACGGCGGCCGCCGAATGAAAAATTATCGAGAGTCGCCTCGCGGGAAGCGATCTCGGCGAACGAATCGACGGTTTATGTAGCTCTTTTTCAGCGCGTATCTCAGAGCCGGGGGTGTAACTCAGTGGTAGAGTGTCTGCTTCGCATGCTGAAAGTCCGGGGTTCAAATCCCCGCACCTCCAACGAAATTTTTTTTTTTTCCCCCCCCCGTCCCCGCCTTCCGCTCGAGCGATCCGCCGCCTTCCGCTCGCGAGAGTCATCGACCCCGGGCGCAAAGGGAAACGGGCTCGTCTTTTGCTGACGCCCAGGCAAAGTTCCCGCGGAAGGACTTCGACCTGCCGACTCGGCGTTTTCTCCTTCCGAGCCGCACCTGACCGCGCGTCGCCCTGCCGATGCCCGCGTTTTGGAGCGCCGCGCGACGCTCGCGGCGCCTTCGCTCCCGCCCCGGTTTCCAGGAGGGGGCCCGCGTCCCGCGGGATTTCTTGGCTCCTTCGCTCGGAATTTCAATTTTCTTTTTTGGCCCCACCGATGTGTGACCCAATTATCGCGCCCGTTCAAACGCAATGCGTGCGTGTGCCATATCAAACGAGGTCGTTGTATATTTATATTCGGGTTAGTAGCCTGGATTTTACTCTTGTTCGTGGGTCAATGACTCGACGACTTTTTGACCCAATATTCCGCAGTATCGGACTGGTATGCGCGGACGAGAAAAAGGGACTTCCACGGCGGGGCACGGCAGCAGCGGAGGAACGGCAAAAGGAGGTCGTCGGCAACGTTACGACTCGGGTTATCGGACTGTAACGTGATTTTCTTTTTCTCCTCGGACTCTTGCTCAAAACGAAAATTAGTATAAGTGTGATTATTTTAAAAAGGAATTACGTAACGACCTTTTTTTTCTATAAAATGCCTGAGCTTCTTTGGAGATGGAAAACTCGTACGAGTCCGTGATGAAACCAAATAGTCAGTGACATAATTCGAGACCTTAAAT